>OZ005740.1:290138233-290150733 GCA_963930735.1 Dioctria linearis | reverse complement strand
TCATACATAAGTTCCCTTATTTTGTTTCATTAGCTCCAGTACTCTTATGCACCTCGGAATTAATCTATGTGCGTTGTTTATTGACATTTCTCGACTTTATAAATCTAATGATAACAGTGTCAGTTCTTCCAGAATATTTATCATTAACGCTAGATCATATTTTATAAGGCTTTTTATCAATATGACAAGAAAATTTTAAAATCTTATGAAAAGCTCAGACTGTTTAGATCGAGTTCGAATCCCAGAATGATTTGTTTTTTTTTAACGAAAAACATATTTAAAAATTTAACAAATATTAAAAATATAAAAAATAAATAAAAAATATAAAAAATAAATAAATAATATAAAAAAACTAAAAAATATTAATATAAACTAAAAGAATAATTTGCAAAATTACAAACTTAGGAGAGAATCCCGTTCCAAGAACGTGCTAGTTTGAAATAAAATAAAGTATTTATTGGGGTAAAAATTGCATCCAAATTTACAAAAATCGAAAAATTAGAATCCATTGTTAACTTGACGTCATAACTTTAGTAATAAAGACGCCGTTATAGTATTACCAGACCTGGGATCTTAGAAGCAATTATTTGATTTTACGGAAACGATAAATTTTATAAATTTTAAAGAATGACGAGAACTAATACAATAGGAAAAAGGTAAATTGAGAAATATTTTTATGGTCTAGTCTCTGGTTAAAATACAAGTGAAAATCGTATCAAAAATTATAATTTCTCCGCAAATTCTCTGTAAGAAAATTCTACTCGCTTTCATTTCACTTTTATACGATTGACAATTTCTCCATGTTTTTTTTGCAATGAGCAATATATACAAGGTTGATATTAATACGTCCCAAGATTTGTTATATTGAATCTCTGGAAGTGTTAATATTTTGTCACATTATTTATTTTTTATTATAAAGATTTTGTTACAGTGCCCAAGCGGCCTTTAAGGGCAGTATTCCAGAATAGTTAATTCAAAGTATATTTTCCAAGACCTTTAGACGTTTTCCCGGCATTCGTTGGCATGCACGTTCGGCAGACAGGACTTCTCAATGGTTTTTTATGTGAAACTTGAAAAAAAAATACGATTAATGCAGTGAGAGATTTATTCTTAATTAGTCGTTTTTAGTCGTTTCATAATAGCCATTTAATTGGCTACATTCAACATACGTAATACAACAAAAAAAGTTATTAGAAAAAAAAAGAAGTTATCATAAGAATTATAGCTACCCTGTACGAACACATATAGTATGTACGTCATATTAGATCTATTTAATGAATGAGTTGCTCTAGGTTACTCTAGAGCAGAAAAGAGCAGAAACCCGTGTTTAATGAATTCAGAACGAACACTGCTCTACCTTTTTCGAATGAGTAACTTAGACCAGTCATTTGACAACTGTAAATTGTGTTCACAGTTCTGAGACAATTCAAATAATTGAAAGTTTCTGGACTATTATAGTGGAATAATTTAAATAATAATTGTATTTTTGTAAACGAAAAAAGGTTGCATTGCATTTTTTGATGACAGATCTCAAAAAATTTCAGGAAAATGTGGTTAATGAGCTTTCTGCTACGAGTTTCTTACTCGTAGGCTTTCTGCTTCTTTCTGCTCTTTTCTGCTCTACTTTTAATTTGACAGTTAACCTAAGTTGAGCTCCCCTGCTTTGCTCTGAACTTTTTTCGAGTTCATTAAACAGACCTATTAAAATCTAAAGTAATGAAAATCCCCAACTTCTTTTTTTTTCTGAATGGAACTTAACAGAAGTATATGCATGCGATTTCATTAAGATTTCTTCCTCCCACTTTTACTTTAGAATAGAATAGAATAGAAAAACCATTTCTTAAAGATTCTCAGCTGAAGCTACGTTTTAACGTTAGGTACATCGAGTGTAAAAGAGATAATAGAATTATAAATTGTATACAAAGTTAAGAAAACCAACAACGAACAAACTCGCTGCAACAGAAAATATCAAGTAATAGAATTGTAAACGAGGTGGTACAATTAGAGGACATATAATAATTTTTAAATTAAAACTGAATTGAAATGAAAGGGAATTTCACATCAGAAAAAAGAACCGATAAAATGTAAACCGAAAAACTCAATTTATTCCACTTTAAAACAAGATTCTAGCTCCAATGATTATTAAAATCATGGGAAATGCGATAAACCAATAATTTTTCTGAGAAAATGTTCTATTTCTCTGATTTTTAAGAAAATACAACTTTTATGTTATATCGACCGAATTCTTCAGGCGAAAAGTTTTTCGGCCGTTAAACAGAATAGTTGGGTTTTTCTTAAAAATCTGAGATAAATAGAACATTTTCTCAGAAAAATTATTGGTTTATCCTATTTCCCATGATCTTATTAATCATTGGAGCAAGAATCTTGCTTTAAAGTAGAATTAATTGAGTTTTTAGGATCTTATTTATGATGTAAAAGTTCCTTTTGATAGCAACCTCTGTATTAAAAATTGACTCGTGTGTTAGGAAGAAAGTGTAGTCACATTCACTGCCATGTAGAACCTGAACTGCTTGATTTTCTATTTCATGTGAGACTAATTGGAGAGTTGAAATTTTTTACAAGGTGTTTTCACAAAAAAAAGTAAATATTAATATAAAAAATGGTGTTGCCATACAACAATTTAGGATGTTTCGTATACTGTTAAAACGAGCATTTCTACACGTTTTTATTGTACTAAAAAGTCTAGAAATAGATACGAAAACCACTTTAACAATCAACCAAACTTGCCCAGAAACTTACTAAATTTCATACCGGGTATTCATCTAGGGCAATCGTAAGAATAATTCTGGTTTTTTTCTTTCTTCCAGAGTTTCATTTATTTACATACATATCTTGATAAGCTTTTGTTTTGAAAACATTAGCAAATCATCTGGCAAACCGAAATACACTATAAAATGTTATTTTATTAATGTCTCTCACGCTTGTTTTTATAAACTTCTTAGAAATATTTTAAAAGTTTCATTTTAGTATTTTGAGTTATTTAACAACCGGTTCGCAAAACTCTGATTTTGTTAATAACCGCTTCGGCCGAACCGGAGTGAACCAGCTGAATATCAGCAGTACATACAGGTAGCTATACTGGAGCGAAAAACATCCGAAATTGCGGCTATATACCGAGAAGCGTCACGAGATACCAAAAAAATCTTTGTAGTGGCAACTGTTTGCTTTTGAAATGAGCATAAACTGAAAACAATTATCACTATTTACTATATTTTGCCATCTCTGTGAGACGTCCTTTGTAGATAATATTCATACCGAAAACATTCATTGGTATTTATATTTAAATGAGTTCTTATAAATAACTAATTCATGAGGAGTGTGTCAGTACCTTCCCTTCTCAGAATGAATGGAAAAACCGCATATTGCCAATGTTTACTTTTTCCATCCGATTATAAGCCTAGCATTCTTCATTGAGTTGTTAAGTCTAAAAAAGGTAGACTTTTTAACATTTCTCATATTTTACGAGATGATGAAAGCACAAAGTCATGAAATTTTATTTGATTTAAAAACATACGCAGTATTCTTATGTGATATGCGAAACATTTTCATTTGGGAATTGGTGGTTTTTACACTAAAACCTTCGTACGTACAGCAACTAAAAATGGTTCAATCCAAACATTATTTCAGAACTATTGCGTAAGAATATCAACATTTGTTACCAATACTTCAGGATAATACAGATAACCGCATATAATTACATTTTCATAATAATAGACTTTGTTTGACCTCATTTTAAAAAAAAAAAGTTATATCCTGCAACAAAGCTTCTTTATTGCAACACCTACCTGTGAAGGTAGGTAGGCAGTAAAAGCATGCCCCCTTGTGCAGTAGAAAATTATTATCGATTGTATTAAAAGCTTTCGCTTGTTTGACTTTCCGCCTTTTCTATAGAATGTGCTTCTCGAAATCCTAAGTCCTTTCAAATCCTCAATTTACTACCAGTATAACCAAGTAATTTCATAAAATTGGAACTATACTTAGTACAATGAACAGAGGTAGGGATATTTTATAAATTTAAGGAAGAAAGAGGAAATTCTCTTTCAAAAGGATTTTCATGATTAAAAAAGTTTTCGCATAAGCTTACCTAGAACTGGCAGCAGCAACATGCATTATAGTACAATCAGACGGGATATCCATAAAACAGGAACGTTTAAGGTAATCTTTCTCTCATACTAAGAGATAATCTTTTTTAATCAAGATAGAAATAAAGTGAGTAACATGTACATAAATAGACCTAAGATTTCCGAAAAGTAGGCTAAATTTTATGTAAATGAAGTCTCGAATTGCTAATTTCTCATAGGCATACATATCAAATTTTCAAAGACACTTCAATTCACCCTGCTCTTATTTCCCCTCCTACAAATGGGTACGTTCAATTTGACGATGCGAGTGTATCAAGGGCCTTCTGTTGAATCGGATAAGAAAAAAATGCTCACCCCATACAAAGATTTCTTCTGTTCACGTGCAGGTTAAGCAGATTGAATTAATCGCTTGCATTAAACTTTTTTTATAGTTTTAGAGTGAAATTTTTTCACCAATAAGTGAAAGTTGGTAATTATCTTAATGATGAATATGGAAAAATTGCTTGGCTCTATCCTGATAGATCCTGGTGCTCTACGAAAATTTTACAACCGATCAGCTACGGTTGTGATTAGACAAGAAAAAAATTGTAAGTCATTTGGAGAGTAAATCGTTACGTCTAAAGGTATAATATATTTTCTTAGATTCTTATGAACCACTGTATATCTTCTGAATGATATACTTAATTTACTTTACGAAATATTACAGCATATGGCGCTCAAGTTGTTAAAGAGTTTTCTTTAAAAAACACTTTGCTTTGAGTAGTGCACACATTTTTACTATTTTTATTCTTGTGCGGGGTAGTAAGAGATTTAAATTACACAAATGTAAAACATATAATAATAACAATGATTATAATAGTATATTTATCTGTATCATAGATTACAATCTTTTACTTGTACCTACAACTATAATAAGGTACGAGTTCAAAATTATATTAAGGGCAAAGGGCAAAAAAGAAGAACCAAAGAAATTAATGAATTAACAATTATCATTAAAATACTATTCAAAGAAACTAGAAAACTAGAACATCAAAACAAATCAAAAGTAGCTAAGCAACAATAATATACAAGAATGCACTCACCGCGCGACAGAAAAACATCCAAGAGATATTAAATGTATAAGTAATAATGCTGTTAAATGTGAGCTTTAAAGAGAGTCTTAAATGCATTGACAATTTGGGCCCTCTGAACGTTAGCGGGTAGACTATTCCAAGGACGAGCAGCCTGAACAGGAAATGGACGTTCCATAATCAATTTACTGAATCGCGGAATCACAATATTATGAGTACGTGGTGAAGAAGAGAGCTTTAATATTCTAAAGAAAAGAAGAATCGTTCTCCTCTTAAGATACGTGCTCAATGAAAGAGCAAGTAACGTGATAACAAACCGGGAAACATGGTCAAATCTTCGGAGGCCATAAACAAATCGCACGCAATCCTTGAAAGCCACCTGCATCCTACAGCTACTCCAAGCTGGGAAACACATGACTTCCAATTGTGAAATAGCGCAAAATCAGTGTAATTACAAATTTTAACCTCATATTTGTTCCTAGAATACTCGCTGAGAGCCCTAACCTTCTCAACGTCGCATAAAACTAATTCAGAATCACACTAACATTGTCGCAGCATATCATGTTAGAACTCTCAACAATTCCCCAATTAGTAACCCTACTAGCCAGCTGAATAACAAAACCATTCAAGATTACCGGAGGTGTATCGATGACGTTTACAGCGGTGTTCTAGAAAGCTATGCACTGCGATTTTGCAGGATTAAGCTGAAATCCATTGAGAATCGACTACCGGTGTATTCGACATAGATCCAAATTAAGTCACTCAATACAATCCTGAAGTAGACCAATAGCCCTGCTTAGATAGATCTGCACATCGTCTGCATACATATGTACCTTCACATTCTCTATTATCATAGGAAAGTCAATAGTTAACAGGCCAAATAATAATAGGCCAATCACAGAGCTCTGCGGAACACCACACAACACAGGCAAAGCATATTATTATTATTATTATTATTATCGAGAGCGAACGTGTCATTTAAGAATTTCACAAAAACAAAGAATAACAGCCGAAATACGCTAAGAAAATCCGTAAAACTCTGCAAAAGTGACACAGAAGTTAGTGCGTTTATTGTGTAGTGAGCTTAGTGGAAGCATAGCTATAAAAAACTATTAAAAAATTAAAAAATAAATTGTAAAAAAATTGGAAAGGTCTGACAGTTTTGGCTTTTTAATTAATTTCGGTCGTTGCCATGACAACATGGCAACCGTTTAAAATTCCATAGTGCTTCATTGAAAATAAAAAGATTTTGCAATATCATAAAAAGCAAAAAAAATAAAAACGGTAAATTAAGATTTGTATATTTTCTGAAAATATAAAAGTGTTACTGCTCTGCCGTGCTCAAAATGAGTACGAGCAGCAGCGATTCTGGAGGGACAGGTGATCCCCTGAAACTAATCGAAGGGACGGAGAAGACTACCAAAGCTTCTTCTTCTTCCAAAAAGAAAACCAAAGGGCCCACTGAAAAGGCTATTAAGGGCCCTAATGAAGAGGCCAAAGGTAAAAACCTACAGGCATCTTTATTAGAGCAGATAACAACAGGGACAGCGATGGTTGCCAGTGAAGTTTCTGAAACAGCAGCTCCAAAATCCACCGCTATTGCTGCAGCATCTGTTGCGGCAGCTATAGCAAATGTTATGCTGACGTCTTCAAACCAAGACCAAAGTCCAAGTTTGAAGGAGGTCGTCAAGACAGCTTCGGCTTCAGCAGGACCAGTAGCATCACTACGATCCCCAACTTTAGTTCCAGGGATCTCTTATGCCCAGGTAAGTGGCAGTTCCAATAGAAAAGAGACATTAATCGAAATTCAGAGCAGGGGCATCACTCCTCGTCCACCCCCATTGGACGCGGGTAAGTCTCGGCCCAAGACCAGTGCGGGTCTCCAGGGCTTCTTTGACGGGAGGTGGCAGGATGAGAGCTACGGGATGCAGCTTGAGCACATCAGAGGATGTCCTCAGACTGCATACCTGAAGGCAATCTTCCGCGTCATCTCCTGCGAACAGCTTTTTTCAATGGGAATTATAGCTGGAGGAATGGTCGAGGTGTATACCACAACCCTCGAAAGCGCCACTAAGCTTATGCTTGAGGGCATCGAGGTGGAGGGTAGGCACCTCGTTCCATTCCCGCTAAAAGAGAAGCCCACGAAGGTCGTGTTTTCGCGGGTCCCTATGCGAGCCCAACATGAAGACCTCTCGAATTTCCTTGGGAGATTCGGGAGGGTTCATGGAAAGGTTCGCGCTATTCCCATTAAAATTGGGGACGAGGGTCTCGGGCGGGGTATCTTCGGTACTAGCCGGGAAGCATCCATCACCTTGAATAAGGGGTGTACGCTTCCGTCAGGCTTTTACCTGAGCATATCCGGCTCGAGATACTGGATAGACGTTGGCACCGAAGCGAAATGCCATGCTTGCCATTTGGTAGGGCATTTTATTGCTGACTGCCCCAGGAGAACCGGGAAGAAGGCTGAACCGAGGGTTCCCTCGAAGGAAGCCACTACTACAGTAGTGGATCTGGAGAAGGAGCCTTCGGCCGGCACTCAACCTGCTATTTTGGAGCAGCCAGTGGTTAAGGTGCCTGAAGTTGTCCTAGAGGCAAAAATAGTTATGGCTGTAAACGCCGCCACGTCGGCACGTGAAAACACGGCTACTTCCGACGAGGAGTCGAATAGCCAAGTAGTCAAAAAAAAGAGGACGAGGAGGAAGAAAGTTGACCGGGTGATGCTGCCTCCTCCAGAGCCAGCAAAGCCAGTCGCATCCAAGCGGCCCCACTCGGAGGAGGACGATAGTGGAGCTCGCGGTTCGAAGGTTGTAGTAAGGGACGCGGTGGTGTCTCACGAGCAGCTTTCGGACTGCGACATGACCGGCTTGGATGACACTGGTCTTTCGAGCTTCGGTGGCTACGAGTCGTGTGATAGCATCATTTCGACTGGTAGCCAATTTGAAGTCTCGAAAGGGATGGAGACCCTTCCTACGAAGAAGAAGACCGAAATTCTTACCCAGCTCCAGTATAAGAACAACTCAGATAAAATCTGGAGTATTCTTGTAAGGGAGCTGGAGAGGCCAGAGTTGTTACTTCCTCAGCTTCAACTCCTACAACAGGAGTCCAGGAAGAGGAGGAAGTACAACGATGTTGCTCGGTTAGAACGACTTCATAGGAAGGTGGAGGAGTTGCTTCAGGAGCATCGCTTGGCCGATTCTCCTCGTCAATAGACGTCGCACATTCATCGTTTGAGCTTTTCATCTCTTTGAATGTGCAAGATAGCTTCGATCAACACCGGGGGTTTAAGTGCACATACAAGGTTACACAGCACTATCGAAAATGTCAAAATGTTCGATATAGACCTCGCGCTTCTACAGGAGACGAATTTTACACAAGACACATACACACAACTTGAGCGCTATGCTTATTTACACACTGGCTATGCAATGTTTGCCACACCTGCGCCTCGCCGAGGCTCAGGGGTGGCAATCATTGTATCCAACAAATTTACACTATCGTCTCCTGTCTATACAGATATCTTCCCAGGCTTCGCTTCTTCCTTGGACTTTGTCATTCAAGACAAAAATATCAAGGTAGTAAACGTGTACCTTCCTCATGACCAGGACATTACAAGACAAGTTCTTGATAGTGTTCAGTCCTGTCTGGTGAATTTTAGCGGCGAAACTGTCCTCGGAGGTGATTTCAACTGCACTCTGAATCCCTCAATGGATCGGCACTCTGGAGTTGAGTTCAACTCTGTCAATGCTACTCGATTGAGGAATTTTGTCGGTGTTTTCAGACTCGTGGATATCTATCGTTGGATGCATCCTACGACTAGATCATATACGAGGGTCTCGCGAAATATCCATGGAAGTCTCGCAGGCTCCAGAATTGATAGACTTTACGTCTCACCTGGAATACTAGAACATTTCGTTGGTGTCACTCATGAAGTGTGTTCGATTAGTGATCATCTTCTTGTGGTGGCGACCAGCACTCTAGTTGAAAGACGAACTGCATGCTGGATATTCAACAACTATTTGTTGAATTCCGAGCAGTTCATCAATGAGTTCATTGATTTCTGGCACGATTGGCAAGAGAGGAAAGCTGACTTTCCTTTTCTTAGTCAATGGTGGGATGTTGGAAAGCTCCAGATTCGGTCTTTTATCGAGACGAGTTTCAATCGAAGTGGCTATCAAGATTCTAGCTTGTCGGCCGAGGTCTCTCGGGTGGCAGCTCTTCTCCCAACTCAGCCGGGGTTGATTCTTTATTTCAATGGAATAAAGGAACGCTTGGCGACACAGACTTACAAGCACAGCTTGGAGTTTGTGCTGCGCGGCCAATCGCGCTGGCTGAGAGAAGGCGATTCTCCAACTGAGTACTACTTTCAGGCGACTAGACGTCGTACTGCTTCTTGTGAGGTCGAATCGATAATTGATGAATCTGGACAAGTCCTCAACGGACAACAGCTATCAGAATATATTCGAGACTACTACAGTAGTCTCTACTCTGAATCGACGTCGACAACATCCTTGACCACTCATGAATTCCTTGAGAATATTCCCACTTTCTCTGAAGACAGTAAGGAGCTCCTGGATACAGTAATCACATTTGAGGATATGATTGCTGCGACAAAGGATCTAAGGCGACACACTTCACCTGGTTATGACGGCTTGACTCCAGAATTCTTCATACGTTTCAGGGATTTATTAATTCCTGACCTTTTGGAAGTCTTCAATTCGGCGGTTGAGACGCATTCAGACTTTCCTTCTAGTTGGAGGAGATCTGTGATGCGCTTGATTCCAAAGAAGGGAGATTTGCAGAGGATGGGGAACTGGAGGCCAGTAACCCTATGCAATGTAGACTACAAAATCGTCTGCAAAGCATTAGGGGCGATACTCCGCTCAGTGATTGCTTCGGTAATACACCCGGAACAGTCCTATTGTGTACCTGGTCGTAGTATCTACGACAACATCGCGGTGGCCAAGCATTTGTTTGCCTACCATGAACAGACAGGTACACAAATGGCCATGATCTCACTTGACCAGCAAAAGGCTTTTGATAGTGTCTCGCACGAGTATCTCTTGACTGCTCTCGAGGCATTTGGGTTTCCACACAGGTGGCTCGATATCGTCGGGAAACTGTATAGAGATTCAGCGATTTTGATTAAGCATCAAGGACAAGTTCTGGCTCCTATCTCGTTTCATCGAGGTATCAGACAGGGTTGTCCATTGTCAGGTATGCTTTATGATCTTTCGTTGGAGCCGCTACTGGTGAATCTTCGTCGAATGCTCGGACGGTATGCGGTTCATCTGCCATATACCAATGTGAGGCCTCTTATGTTGGCGTATGTGGATGATCTGTCTATTTTCGTGACAAGAGATGAAGCTTTTCCGGTCGCTCGTGCTGTTTTCGAACAGTTCGAACGTATAGCGGGCCCTAAAATCAACCTTAGTAAGAGTCAAGGCTTGTGGTGTGGAAGGTGGAGAGATCGTACAGATACTCCACTGAACATCCAATGGACTAATACTTGCCTGAAGTATTTAGGTGTGTATATCGGACGCGAGAGTAAATCAAATAATAGCCGCATCGCTCTTGAGAAACTCTCTAGAGCTGTAAACTCATGGCGTAGTCGACTGTTTCCATTATCCTTAATGGGTAGGTCAGTCGTGAAAAACTATTTGATTACCTCGTCCATCGTTCATCTGCTAAAGTCTGAGACGTTTGATGAAGGCTTCGTAGGTCTTCTTCAAGCAAAAGCGATAGACGCCTTTTGGTGCGGAAGACGATGGGTTGCTGAAAGCACGCTCTATCTGCCAGTCAAGATAGGTGGATTAGGTCTCACTAACTTGGTTGTGAAATCAAGGTGTCTCCAAGTGCGTGCATTCCAAAGAGTGTTTTGCCAGAGAGACAGCTTGATTTCTCAACTGTGGGTGAATGTACTGGGAGGGATCGGCATAGGGGAGTATTACTACCTACTCTCTGTTCGACCACCTTATCCTCGTGACTGGCCACAGGATCTAATCACAACGATTCAGACCTGGGGCAGAATCAGGCCAGCATTTCACCTTCAGTGGAATGCTCTAAGGTACACGCAATTCGCGTCGATTCCAATCAGGTTTAATCCTGAATTAATAGATTCAGTGTTCGGTAATGCTCGGGGTTTTGAAGCTGACACGCATACACTGACGGTTCTCGGAGTTATTATTGGTATCTCTGGAAACTGTCGAATAAACACTAACACTGCACAACTACACGACCTGGCTGCTTCTGCGTGGGAGAGATTTCGCCAACTTGGGACCAGTGACCCTGGCACTAAGTTGGAAGATGCTTTCGTTCTGAACAGACCACCACACACACCTTTCAGCACACTTACAACACGTGTGCTCCGTGACGTGCTTATGTCCATAAGACCTCCGGAGTATACAGGATACAACAGATGGCGAACACACCTCGGGGTGAATATGGGCGTGATGGGAGGGATAACTTGCAGAGTAGTCTACAGTTATCCTTCTAGTTACAAAGATGCTGATGTGGCATTCAAATTGCTGCATCACAGTCTTATACATCCTAATCAATTGTCACATATCGACCGCCGAGTTCAAAGGATTTGCAAAGTTTGTGGTGGTGAAGGCACCCTGTTTCACAGGTTCTTCACTTGTCCGGCTTTGCAGGGTCTAATGGATCTCGTGCGCGGTATGTGTCAGTTGATCCACCCGAATTTCGGCATTACTAGGACATGGTTTCTATGGGGACCAAGGGTCTGTAGTCGAGTGAATTGTTTGATTAGCTTTGTGTTGACACTGGCCAAATCTACAATTCACCTGTACTACATGAGAGTCGAAGATGGGAATCAGAACACTGACCCACAACACCACGTACACGCACTTAAGCGCCACTTCGTTGACAGGTTGAAGAGACGTTTACGTCTCGAATATCTGGCAACGAACGCAGACACATTCAACTGCACATGGCAACCACTATCGTCGGTGCAGGACGGAGCTCTTGTCTTTCACTGGTGATAGCAGGCCGCAGCATTTGCAACACTAGTCCACGGGGCTTCTCCCCGCTTAGGAATCGTTGCAAGTGCTGTGGGAAGGACAAGCACTCTGTTAGAGCTGCTAAGCTGGAGGGATGATGAGAGCAGTTTGTAGAGGTCTATGATACTACAGGCTGCTCTCGCGGGACTCTATAACGGTTTCGGGTAAATTTTTTCGTTCGTTCGGTTATTAATTTTTATTCGATTTCGGTCTCGGTGCTAAATTTCGAAATTTTATGTTGAAGTCTCGTTCGTTTAGGAAATTAGCTTTTATTAAATTATCTTGGAAATTTGGAGCTTCTTGGAACTGCC
>OZ005740.1:290056259-290138033 GCA_963930735.1 Dioctria linearis | reverse complement strand
ATAAATTTGATTTTTTTTAGAGAAGAGGAGCAGGGAGCTGATTTAGCAGCCATTGGAGAGGGCCTGGGGCTCTACTTAATATGACCCTGTATTTTTTCTATGTTTCGTGAAAAATTAGGATATTTTCTTAGTCTCCCTGTAAAGCCTAATACTAAGGACCGCACCATACTCAATTTTAGCGCGTTTCCAATATCGGGCCGTTCTTTAGCAGCTAAAATATTATAGCGTAGACTCAGAGGAAAGATATATTAAAAACAAGAAGAAGAAGGATTTTGCAATTGTTTTACGGAAATACAACGCGCAGTCATAATATTTCTAAAAACAGGTAACTAAAATATTTGGAAATATTAAAAATATTAAAATAATATGCATAATGTAGGGATAAAAACAAAATTAACAATGATATTGAAAATACGACTAAAAGAAGAAATCCAATTTATCCGTACTTACAGCAAAGACGTACAAAACTACGTTGACTACAAAAAACCGGTCAATAAGTTTATCAAATATCAGAACTCTGACAATAAATATTTTTAGCGCGCTAAAGAACGGCCCGGGCCGATAAATTTAAGCTACATTTGTTGGAGACAAACTGGTGGTGCCATCTCTAATCAAAACCCAAAGACAAATTTACTGCGTTGATCTTAGTACCGCTCTCGCTAAAATTCAGGATAAATTTTCGCCAAGATCTTTTAGCTTGCTAAACTTTCATACAAAATTTAGCTTAGCGCCAACCTTGGTACTAGGCTTAACTCTGAACCGGTTTAGATTGCACCGTGCCATACAATTTTTTGTTTAACTAGGTGAGTACTATCACCTCCTTCCCTTTGGACTTCTCACCAGGAAAGACCATGTATAATAAAAAATATATCCAACATTACGTATTTTACGGTTGTGTTTAATCCACTGGCATAATCCTGCAGTTCTACAGAAGAAAAAAAAATATATATAATATATATCAAAAAGTAGGAACAATAATACTAAAACGAAAATATACGGATCTTTTAGATCAGTAATTTCAAAACTCGGGTCCTGAAAGGGAGCCCCACGAACCACTCCACGACCGAGAGAATGTTGGTTATACGTACCCCATGAGTAGGAGGGGGAGGAGGAGTTATCTGGGACTCAGGTTGAGTGAGCGAAAATTGGGAACTTAATATTTTTTTATATTTATTAAAAGCAATATTTTCAAACATAGTTTTAGGGTGGGGGTGGGAACTATATTTTCGGATACCCTGTATATTTAGCGAAAACCGTAGAAAATTGATACATTTTTGTAATTTTTTTATAAAATCTTTACGTCTTAAATAGGAACGGTTGAAAAACAAGGTAGTCGTAACTCGAGAATTTGCTGTATATAAATTAATTAAAAATGCAATACATAATTGTTGGGTAAACTGAAAAGAGCACCATTTACCAATCTACATGCATGAACTGACTAGAAATAATTTCTTGGCAGTACAACAATAATGCTATACAAATGGTAAACAATGAAATCTTTGTATAAATTTCATGAGCCCTGCATAATAAGCAGTAGCAAAATTTGCTGTTTATGAAGTTGAAGCATACAAATTCATCTTTTAATATATAAAATATAAAAATTGTGCCATTGTTGATTCTTCAAAAAACGCTTCTTCAACATGAGTAATTTTGCAAAAATAAGCATATTTCTCGAAAATTAAGTATTTATCCTGGAGTTAAAGATTACTAAATAAAAAAACACTATAGATCACTTACCTAGATAATCAATCTATTAATCTTCAGGCAAACTGCAAAATAACACAGCACTTCGGAACTTAAAATCTGCGACCGCGACTGTCAAATTAACACGGAGAAAAGTCAATTTGACTAACTCGAATTCGCGAAACGTAATGTTGATGTCCGATAGGTGTTAATTTTACCAGGTGATCAATTAATATTCACCATAATTTATCAAATTATTTCACACAATATGCACGAAAGAGACAGATGTGAGAAAGAGACGTCAAAAAATTTACGTTCCACATTGGAAACATCATAATATGGCAGACAGCAGCCGTATTGAGGTATCATTGAAAATAGGTATAATGAATCTAACTAAATCTATAAAGAAAATTTATGAATAAATTAAATTAAAGTTTACAAGACTGGTTTCATAATTTAGAGAGGTTATCCTGAACTGAAATATATGCCAAAAATGCAATTTTCATGTGAAACTCGTTAGGAAATGGCTGCCAAGCTCTCTTTAAGGAAGCTCTCAGTTTTTCGACATGGATTATAGATGCTGCATAAACTCCAGCAAAACGCAAAAGTGAAATGTTTCGTAACATTAAATTAGCGCATCGAATATGTTTTGTAATGTAGCTGTAATCCAAAAATATTGCTAGATTACGGCATTTAGGTGGGTAGTGTAACAGTATGTTAATTGAAAAGAATATGTGAAATTATGCCACTACTGCATTTATTGATGATCATTCCAATTACACTCTGTGTACCAATATACAAAGGTATATGTGGATAATGTACTTCTGTACCTTTTATTCTATGCTTTGATTTGCTGAAAAAGAATTTAAAAGAAAACTGCTTGTTACTGGATCTTATGCTTCTGCATGTGCGATTGTTGTCGAAACAAATGAGAGATTTCTTAGGGCTCGCCTCCTTTTAATAGACCCAGAGTCGGCATTTTGTAATAAGTTCCAAAAGAAAAATGTGAGTTTAGTATATTTTTCGTATCATGGGAACTGGTAAAATGTTCTCGGATCATGCACATGCATGGATTTACTCTAATTTATTTTTAATTATCAATTAGCTTTCCCGAGTTATTTAATTAGCTATTCTGCTTTTTACAAAAAATAACAATAAGGCGGCCTCCAGCCATCTTCTGTCATTTTCCGATGTGGAACGTAAATATTTTTCAATTTTCTTGCATTTCGTTCCCACATCTGTCTCTTTCCCACTCATTGTGAGAAATAAGTTTTTCAATTTTCGCGAATCCAAGCTTATTTGGTGAAATTCGCACCTTTTTTTAGTGTGAAAGTGTCGTGTTTTGCTTGTGATTTTCTCGCCAATATAATGGATTAATAATCCAGGTAAGTGTATTTTAATATCTTTTATGTGTTTATTATTAGTTCTTTGTGAGTTCCAGCATGAATAATTTGCAAGAAATATGCAAATTCTGCTATGTTGGAAAAGTGATATCCGAAATGTCAACAATGACAAAAAGCATTGAATTTTGTTAATACTAGCGGATTTATGTGCTGCGAGTTCATATATTTTGCATTTTCGGAGTTTTTTTTTTATTATTATTATTATTATTAGTTTATTAAAGCTAAAATTGTACAACAACAATTCAAATCTTAAATTTAGTGAAGATTTTTAAGCTAATGACTCATATAAGCTAGGCTTGTGTGTGAGCACAGCGCGGCCTTGAACTAGGAGCTATTTACAAAATTTAAGGAATATTTTAGAAGTTTATATTACTGAAAGTATGCTTGTATAAGTATAGTTTCTATGTTTACATAAAGTAAGTATTTATCTGAAAGACATTTCAATGATTTTTGACCTAGATATTAGTTAAATTTTTATAGTTAGCTACACTCAAATTTTCTTTGATCTCAGGTGATAAGTTATTATAAAGTTTTGGTCCTATTATACTGGCATGTCTTATTGTAAAAGCTTTTGAACATCGCTTAATTGCCAAAGGTAATGTTGCTTGCCTACGTGTGGAGTAATTTGTGTGATGTACTGGGAAATTAGATAGATTCAAGAAAATAAACTTTATCAGTGTAGATCTGTCGAATAGTCATTACATCGAAATCTTTGAAAGCTTGCGTGGTTGAAAAGTACTGTGACTTCCTTAAACATAATTTTATGATTTTAGTTTGCAAGTTATGAAGTGGCATAATTGTTGCTGTGAAGGTCGCTCCCCAACCTGTAATACCATATTGTAAAATAGACTGAACTATAGCAAAGTAAACCATCCTCATAGAGCTAAAGTCGAGAATACCACGGAGCATTAAGATTTTGTAATTAGTTCTCCTCAGCCTCTTAGTGACAAAAAGTATATGCTTGTCCCATTTTAGCTGGCAGTCTATTATAACTCCCAAGTACTTTAGTTCCTTTACTTTTTTTAAGCACAACGTTATCGAATAGTAAGGATACTTTCTCATTCACGTTAGTGGTAGCCCCAAAATAACATGTAGTTTGTCTTATCAAGATTTAGTGCTAACTTATGTCTACATAACCAAGAATAAATTTAATTTAATCCACTGTTTGCATTTATAGATACAGTTGACCAGGCATTACTTTTAAATAGCAGAACTGTATCATCAGCAAAGACTACCACTTCTCCCCTTAAAGTAAATTCATTAAATCAGCAGAGATCATTTATACAAATAAGAAAAAGGATGGGACCTAATACAGTTCCCTACGGTTCTCCGCATGTTACGGTCAGTTTATTACTCAGTGTATGATCAATTTTCACGATCTGTATCCTATCGGACAGATAGGACCGAAAGAGTGATAGATCATTATTTTTAATACCAATATTATCAAGCTTATCAAGAAGCAGTTAGTGGTCAACAGGATCAAAAGCTTTTTTTAGGTCCAAAAATACAGCCACAACTTTTTTGTTAGTATCAATTGCAGAATTAATGAACTCAGTTACCACATAAAGCGCATCTGAAGTGCTATATCCACTTTTGAAACCGTACTGATTTCTCGAAATAATATTATTAACTTCAAGATATTTAATAAGCCTATTTTTAATAATTTTTCAAATATTTTAGCTATGTTGGGTAATAACGAGATTGGCCTATAATTGCTAGGGATCTTTTTATCGTTACTTTTATAGACAGAAGTGGCAATAACTAGCACATTTAAGCTTTTTGAGAAAAATGTCTTGATCGGTTGCTAAATTTAAAACGAATGTAATTGGACTCGCGATATAATAGGCAACTGTTTTAAGCAATCTAGCTGAATATCCATCTACACCAGGGGCTTTATTATTTTTTAACATTAATATTTGCTGAAGGACTTCATCAGGTGTAATATATGCCATATTGAAGGTGCTGTTAAGCTTTTCAGTGCTAGTGAGTCCATCATGAGAGGCAAATACTACAGAATTTGCGATCGTTTCCCCTATATTGATAAAGTGTTCATTTAGTTCAGTTGCAATTTCGAACGGTTCCGTAGGTATTGTATTATTTTTGCTAAGGATTTGCTTTATAGATTTGTCCGGCTTATTTTTAAAAGTTATGTCATTTATTTTTTTTCATAACATTTTTTGATTATCACAGTACTTCTGTAGCTCTTGTTTGTAGAATGAGTACTTTGGATTTATATTTAACATGGAGTACTTCATTAAAAGGTTCCTGTTAAAGTTTCCTAGAAATTTTATCTCTGTTCTGAATAGACGTTACTATTCTAATAGTCGTCCAACTTTCGATGCTTTTGAATTTCAAATTATGTTTTTCAAATTTATCATTATATGAGTGTTTAACGACGTTATCAATAATACCAAATAGATTGTTTGTGGCTTCTTCTGTTTCTTGGAAATTATAGATGGGTGCCCAATCTACGATCGCGATGTTTTCTATCAGTCTTTGGTAGTTTATTGTCTTATAAATAGTATTTGAACTGAGATTTTCTGTAGATCTTATATTTGGGGAACAGTTTGAGTTACATATTATATTCGGCATCGTATAATAGTGATCAGTAATACTAGTTTGATATACAGACGAACGAAGACTATAACCGGCTGATTTTAAGAATATATGGTCAATGCAAGACGAATTCCCTGTGCCCTGTCTTGTAATTCCTTCTAGATATTCATTAAATCCATATTCTTCAAGAGTATCAAGATATTCATTTGCATTGAGAGACATTCTGTTTGCTAAAATATTTATACTAATATCACCCAGAATCAAATGGTTATTCAAACTCACATTAGCCTTCAAAAATTCTTTCAAGGAGTCTATAAATTTGGTAGGATTACAGCTTGGGGACCTTTAAATACTTGTGATGTTTATTATTTAATTATCAGGTAAAAGAGTTTGCAAATAGACAGAGTTACTTTCGTCAATTTGACAGAGTTTTCTCTGCAGAATCTATGAATTTCTCATAAAAATTCCAATGTTAATGTCTCCCTAGTGTTGTTGTTGTACTGCCAAGAAATTCGTTTTCTGACATTTTTTTGCATGCAAACTTATTTAATAGAATAATTTTTGTTAACCAGTTGTTAGTAAGGTTTAATTTGAACTAATTGAAATATTTATTTCCCCTTTCAGATTGTTGGATGACTGGAGGTGTTCTCAACAGAATAAGAGGTACAAAGTTGTGCGTTATTCCATATGTAAAGGTCTTTTTGTCGCAAGTGGTATTTGGCGAATTTTAAGGTAATTATTTGTATGGTTTATTAATCATAAGTTAACATAAATTAGAATTGGTTGAATTTATTAGATTAGAGTTCTTTTCTTCTAGAATTAAACACTTACTAACTTACAGCATTAAGGCTGAATAAATTTGTAAGAGTTTTGTTCCTCCTTTTTATTTTCCACAGTTTTTATGATATTGAATGGAAACCTTCCGCAAAATATTGGAAACTCTTCAGTTCTATTGCTACTGGGCCTAGATTTTGAAAAAAGTTGTTGCAAATTTATTTAAAAATAAAAAAACCTCGAAAAACTGTGTCGTTTGTCCGACCACTAAACACAGGTTTTCCAAACATATTTGTAAATGCTACCGGAGCTGTTTGTCCAAGTTTGTTCATATTATAATTACTGTTATAACTTTAAGATTGAGAGGGGGATGAAGATCGAGGTAATTTTATGCAATAGAGCAAAAAGCGGATAAATCTCCTAAGTAATTTCTTTTACAAAAATCAATTTGTAAACATCTATCGTGAAAAAAAGTGAATCATTTATTCATTTTAATTCTCCAAAGCTTTTCGTTGTGACCACAGGATCTAGTAGTCCAAGTACTCAGTTTTGTATGAATGTGCATCGTTTTGATAAGTAGAACGAAAGCTCACGCTACTACTACTTAGTCAAAATTTTGGAAGGTCGAAATCGAGGGCTTTATTTTCTGCCATTCATCCTTAAATATATCAAAAGATTCACGTAAGACAATATCACTTTTGAATTGATTAAATTAAAGGTGGATTTATTAAACGAAAAGTCTTGTTCGTATAAGATTAAGATCAGAGACCGAAAAGAACTGGTATTATGAAAATTGTAAACAAAAAAGCTGGGATAAATTATGATCGTGGAATTTAGTGGAATATACCAAAAGATGTCTCGTCAAACCCGTTTCGATTCCTGTAAAGATT
The DNA here is from genome assembly GCA_963930735.1 of Dioctria linearis. NCBI lineage: Eukaryota > Metazoa > Arthropoda > Insecta > Diptera > Asilidae > Dioctria > Dioctria linearis. Next base: position 290,130,727 of record OZ005740.1, on the reverse strand, counting down.
TTGAAAACTTAACTTTTTTTTTAAAAAAAAAGCTAAAATAAAAAGCCAGTTTTTTCTGGATAAAATAAAAAGCCAGCTTGACTTTTAGTTGTTTGAGCTGGAAGTAACAGGTTTTGAAGCCGGAAGCCAATCTGGATTCTTATTTTCAGGGACCGAATCGGTTACGAATTTTTACGAAAAAAGCATAATTTACTTGTTTTTCCTGGCCGGTAATAGTTTTGAAGCTAGAAAGGCAAGCGCAACGGCTTGATACTTTTTTCGGTAAAAAATATAAAAAGCGAGCCCGCCTTTTCATTTTTTCTAGCCAAGCTGACTTTATTTTTACCAGAAAAAATAATAAGCCTTTCCAGCTTAGTTGTTTTTAGCTTCAAACTATTATCGGTCAGTAATAACAGGTAAAGAAAGGTTTTTTTGTAAAAACTCATAATTGATTCGGTCCCTGATTAAGATGCAGCAGTTTAATTTTACATGCGAACAGACGACATTATTAAGCTAGAGCTAGCATACGCAATTTACGAAATTTCTAGATTTCCTCAGCGATGAGGATAACAGCTTGATGAAACATCAAGCGTACGCTAGTGGGCTGACGAATAAAGAAAAGGTATGCGTCGGAGCGGGGACCAGCAAAATCTAAGAGATGGCTCGGCGCCCCCTGATGTGGCGAATCCCGGATCCCACACAGGTGTCATGGCAGGACCCATCGGCGTCAGAGGACAAGCACCCGAGAACCGAATTGGATTGGATAAGAACAGCCGCGAAGTCTTTTGTCAACCCTGATCGAGATACGAACACAAAAAGTTTTTTTGAGACCCCAAAAGAATGTCTGATAATTAAAAAATGTTTAGAAGATTAATGAAAGTAGTGCCGGTGAAATAAAGAATATATATCAAGAGATAGTGAAATCACCAGCCCTGTTCATTTTATCATAATTGAGAACTCAATCAACCTTTAAGAAATCGGGGTGAACCCGTTAGTGAACGGACAACTTGCCAAACGGGTCTTCTTAGTCCCACTTTTCAGGAATAAAGATAAATACCTGTTGGTCAAACTTAAATTTTCCATAGTTTTAAAATATGGCAATTTGGTACATTAAAACAAATTTGATTTATTTATATTTTTTAGATTTAAGTACAGTAAAAATTCACGAAAAAATTTCAACGAATAAAAATAGGGAAACAAGGATCGTAATTTCTGGTCGGAATTTCATTTCTATGGTTTATAAGTAAGAAATTTGGTTCGTGAGGATAAATTTTGTGTTACTTCCGTTTTGTTTTTTTTGTAAATATTAGATTACCGCGGAAATAGAAAAGAAAGTTCGCGAAAAAGTTTAAAAGTTCAAGGAATCAGAATGGAAGAACAAGAAGGAAGTTTGATTTATGAAAACAAGCTTTGATTTATTGCCAACTTTTGTCGATGTCAGGAGAAACCAAATCACACAGGGGCCCAATTACGTGAAGACAAGCGTGACGAATCGTGTTTGCATGTACGTATGCCCAGTAACGAAAGGGCACTTCAACTTAGCAAGAGGAATTCGTTATTAACTGGACTTTAATCGGATCTCTCGGTACCTGATTAGATTTCTCGCTCGTTTATGTGAACATTTCACGATCTTAATTCTATTGTGGTTAATGGATAATTGCGTTTCTCGCAGTAAGGAACCCGCAACTAACTCAACTGTCAAAGTGATTTGATTATGGCGATCAGCTGATTATATTGGTCACGGTGGCGTAGAATGTTGATAACATCATACTGGTGAGAGTAGCGCTTTACACTTTCCCCTCGCCGAAGCTAAGCTCTTAGCTAGGAACTTTACCTCTATGTATAGTCGAGATTCAGTTTCAGTTCCACTGTTAGTGGGAAGTAAAGTTCGTCCCAAGATATTCGATAGATCGTCACTACAAGGTACAGTACCAATCGCGTTGAAATCCAATTATCGGCTTTCTCTCCTCTTCGATGTAATATTGCTCTCTCTTCACTGCTCGGCCAAAACAATTTTATTATTTAAACTAGTAAAAGTGTTAAAATACGAAAAAGATGATCAACGAACATGGGCTCAATTCTAGTATAACCCATACATTCATAAGTGAAACTAACTGGACTAATCGCAAGAAACGTAATGGTAAATATAATCCCACATATTTTTCTTAAAATATTCCGTTACATAACCCCACAAATATTAATTAATTAAAATTATAAAATTGAATTGAATTAGAAAAATTGATAAAAACCATAGGAATTTGTTGCGAATAAACTCTTCTGGTAATTTTTCTTCGCCCATCTCGTTTACTTTATATAAAATTTTTACTTCACAAAATTGTAAAACATCGGTGGGTTCAATAAAAGCGTTCAGAAAATTTAAAAGTTCCTCCCTTCAAAATTAACAGTTTTTTATTAAATTTCATGAAGTTTGTTTTGCTGCATAAATTGTGCACAAAATTTTATCATTACAAAATTGGAAAAACAATTTAAGATATTTAACATATTCGACCCTTGTTTCTCATTGTTGTAATTAAATTTAATACATAGCAGATAAAAGTGCACACTATTCAACTAAAGAATGTTCCTGCTGAACATTGAATGAAATTATTATGAAGTATGTACGCAAATAACTCGAATTTAAGCTTTACGTTAATTTTCTCGTACATGCGAAGTGATTAAGTTAATGCATTTTGCTGGTTGAGGGTAGCTCGACTGGTTTGGCTCCTTCTAGGGAAGTTATTGTAATATTAACATAATAATTTCCACGAGTTTTTTCAAGATGAAGAAGGATTTGGATTAGTAATACAGTTTTATGCTATCCGCGGGCTACGCGAGCAAGTACAGCTGCAATGTAAACATCCTCTATAATAAGATTTTATTTTCGACAGCAAAATGAAATTGAGGAGACTTTTTTCAAAAGTCGACTTGTGCAAAATATGTAAGAAAAATATATATATCAAATGATTCGTAATTGTAAGATATATCTATTGGTTATCTTAAAACATTTCAAAATTCTTCTATATGAGCTGAATTAAATTTAAAAACTAAAATTATGGATATGAAACAATGTATCAAAAGTCCATGAAAGTTTTAGCAAAATTCGATAAATATGTCTTTCTGAAATCCGTGATGTTTACAGCAAAATCCGACAAGTGTAGACATTTATCGCACCATTTAAACACACTCACTTTGGTTTTTGTGTTTTCCTTTTATCTTGATTTTTTTTTATAAAATTTATGTATTGAATCCCTGTGTTTATGTACAACGAATAATTAAAATTTTTTAAAGTTTTCATTCATTATGTTTTTATCTTTTAGAAAAACACTTTAAAGCTTCTCCTGTAAAATTTGTTATTTTCACATATCGACTTTTGAAAAAACGCTCCTCAATGCCTTCTGTTTGTTGAATGCCAGAATGGACCATGCCTCAGTAAGATATTTTAAGGCTATACGCCTTTTAATCGTGTGCTTTTATTTGAAAAAAAAATTGTTGTGTTTTTCACTCGTTATTGGATTGCAGCTATCTTCATTTGCTTTATGAAAGCATGTTGCTTATTTGTGAACTATTTGTGATTCTTTGCATATAAATATATAAAAAGTATTGTGGCTTGGTCCACTTTGCATATGACATATTTTCTAAGAGACTCAAAATTTGTTGGGATGGTCTGACTGTACCATACATCAGAGAATATTCCGGTTTTTCATTAAATACAGAGAAAAATATTTTTATTCACAGATATATTGGCAATATTATAAAAAAAAACAAGTGCGTTATAAGAGCATTATAGAAATAAATGATATTTTATAAAAGCAAAAATTTAACCCTCTTGTTAAGTTTCGTCTTCCCTTGTCAGAGAAATGGTGTCTATTGTTTTTTTTTTGAGGTTTTAAGATTTGTATAAAATTCGTGATATATAGGCGGCACAAAATCCTTTAGTATCTCCAGATCGTTCTTCTCAGCTTCACTAATCGCGTTACCTTCAGGATAGGAGAACTTTATGCTGTTTAGTAAAGGCTTCATCATTGATATTTTTTTTTTCTTATATTCACTGATGAAAGTGCCCGCATATCATTGAAACTGTACTTGTATCTAAGTACAAATGGATAAACATGTGTGCACAGTAGACATTGGATTTTTAACCATTCAATTTTTAACACCACTTTCGCTTAATTTTCTGTTTGTATTGAGGTTTTCCAAATATTCAGTGGACAAGAAGTTACGTTTTGCCATTGGAACCACCTTAAACTGATTTTTTTTTCTGTAGCAATTACTGGTATCCAATCATCAGGAACATAGACAAGTTTGTAGTATTTCTTGTTTCTTTCGGCATCACATGAAAGATACGAATGGCCGCTAACCATGAATAAGTGTTCGATGCTTGTAATAGAGTACTCATCTGATTGCGTTACATAAGAACTAATAATCGCCATTTTTATGTTTCGATTTTGTGCTCCACAACTATCAGAAAACATCACAACTTTTTTTGTGGTTACAAATTATTTGAAGTAATATAAAAGGCAAGAGCTTATCTCTTGCGGACAATGCGAAGAAACTGATTCATTCCATAAAAACATCGTTGATTTTTTTTTCGTACATCTTGAATACCGAGACAATAGGTCCATAACTGCCTTTTATAGTATGTTATTCCCGTAGATAAAATTTGAGTTGGCAACGTCTTTATCAAATCAAATGCGATTAATGTAGTATCGTCAACTTGAACTGAAACTTTAGAAAAATTTTGCATTGCTTCTCTAGCTTGCACGGCTTGTCTCTGATGCAATTCTTGCGCAACTTTTATGTCCTTGATTTTTTGTGGATCTGTTACGGATTTAATTTTAATATTAAATGAATCACACTTTCTGCAGGAATCGGCGCATGAAAATGCAAGTTGAACCTAAGAAATTAAATAATTATTACTAAACTGATTGTAATTACTATAGAAAAATAATCAAATATTACCTAGTGTTAAACATATTTCTAAATTTGTTCTCAGCAACTGCCTTGCTTGCATGTTTTTTTCGATATTCGGTATACAATATTTTTATTATCCGGTCTGGCGATAGGTGTTTCCTTTCGGATTTATGTCTACAGTAGTGCGATTCATACGCAGGAAATGTTTCGATAAAATTACAAACATTTGCTATCACTTCATCCGAAGTCTTGTTCCAAGGCACATGACATCCACGTCTATCTTTTGGAGCAATCATAGTTGCTTTGTGTTTTATAACCCTATCAATTTTTCAATCAGTCACTAAAAACGACTTTTCAAAGAATGCCTTGCAAATTTTTATATCAGTGCCGTCACCGTCAGTATATGGTAAGAAATAATTTCTGGTAACACTTTTTTGCTTTTTGTCATTGGGAGTTTGGGATATCTATCGGCGAGCAACAGATTTCACCTAAATAAAAATTACATCACTCAATAATTTAATGAAGGTTTCAATGAATGCAACATACCTTTATTTGGTAAAATATGTAAGTTTTGTTTATCGAAATCGCCTAATTCGTAAAATTTGGTGTGAATCAAATTTTGTGCATTGAAACGGTTGTAGCACTTACCATTACAACAGGAAGTAATTACTTCAACATTTTTTCCCGGAATATTTGCCCCTTTTTCATTAACGTAGCTCTTGGCTTGAGCCTTCAGTGTTTTTCTTTTGGTCTTCTTCCAAAGATCTTTATTTGCGCTAAGTTTCTTGGTTGGCTTTTGTTTGTCAAGGAATTCTGTTTCATGGTGTGAATTAACATCCATTTGTTCACATTCAGCATCTGAAGTAACATATTCTGAGCTTAAGGAAGCCGAAAAGTTTTCTCCAGACTCATCATTCTTATCTTCATATACATATTTTAAACATAAAATTAATAATGCAACAACGCAGTCATAATTAAGTTAAAGATTTTGGGTGGGATGATTACTTACCACTTTCAAGTAGATATTGATATTCCATTTCAAACAATTTCTGCACTTTCAAACTTCTTAAGAAATACAAATTATTCACTATACTACTTCACAGCTTCATGAAGAGAACTCCAACTAATTAACATTCCAAAAATCACGTTGCACTACAATCACAAAATTCGAGAAAAACCATTATTTTCCTTTAGTGCCAAAGTGGACCAAGCCTCATGGTCCTTTATGGCTCTCAGCGAAAGCGTGGTCTAAAGTAAAACATTAGTGCTATCTCAAAGAAAAAATTAGAATTCTGTTTGGTCTGTTTTGGCATCGAACAAAAACAGTTTATCAGCCCAATGGTGTAAATAAGTAAGTTTTGGAATTTTTGTGGGATGGTCCGTTCTGGCACTCAACGCCTCATTTGTAAAAGCGTGCCACCAGCAATTTCCAGCAAACAAGTGAAGGCAGACTCAAAATCAAAATAATATTAGTAGTACTTAGTAGTAGACAATGATTGTCCACTCACGAGTACGACCAACGGTGTAATTAGACCGCCAACTGATCAACTATACTCGCGAGTAACAGTAGTCGGTTCATCGGCGTTTTTCGATGGTTGAATCAAAAATAATATAACATGAATGTTATATTATTTTTGTTGAATGATTTCCAAAAACGAAAATTCACTATTGATACATTTCCAAAGAGTGAGTCGTTCGGCTGTATTTCAAAGATCGAAAAAACTGTTTAGATTTTGAATAAATCGCTATTTATATCCATGGTACGACAGTTCAAAATATCGGTAAATACACAAAAAATACCAAACCGCACGAAAAATGATTAATTTTAAAGAAAATTCAAAACTGCAGTCTGCCACGAGTAGGGCTGCCATCCATCTTGGTTTCACCGGATTTGTCCTAGCTTGGTTGGCGTCCGGGGAGAGTTCGGGCGGGGTTTTCTATACTGTCCGGGTTTTAAAATTTTGGAAACCAATTAAATAAAAATTTAATTGTTCGTGTATGTACGGTGTAGTTGATAGTGCCGACAGTCAGACCGACTCGACTATCACTCAAGTTCTCTCTTGTGGTCCCAGCCAGTCTTAGCTCAGTAACGAAGCTAGCAGTACGACAATTGCTTGCGTAACTTCCCTTAGGTACCTGTGTTTGTTTTATGTACCCCCCCCCCCAACTCAAACAATTTAAAATCTCGATATAACAGTGCGTCTTCACGAGAAAAAAAAAGACTTAAAAATTTACAAAAAGTATGTAAGATAAAGGATTGGTATAACTTAATAAAAAGTAAAACTAATTTTTAAAAGGAGGAAACGTCGGAACTTTGACCGAAAAGGGGAAGTGTGGTCATCTGAATTCTACTAAGATCATGCTATTGCCGGCCTAGTGCAAGCGTATAATTTTTACAACAATTTAATCAGTTTTACTGGATGTTTTGCACTCCATGGACTGCATTTAAAAATCAGTTTTTTTTACATAACGAAAACGTGGAAATTGATCACACAAAATTGATAGATGCGTGGATGAATTTACAAAATTTCAGCCAAAATCTAAGCGATAAAACAAGCTTTCTTCGGCAAATCAACATTGGCTTAATTTTTTAAAACATCGTATGCTCAATTGTGCACCGAAGTATTGAAGATTGCACACTATGTATTATTGTACCAGCTCATAATGCCAACGAAGAGAGATTGCTGGTTTTGGTCTACAGAAATCTGTGTTAATAGTCAAGTAAAACATTGTTAGACAGAAAGTGAAAAAGCTTTAAAAAATGTATGCAAGAATTTAACGGGATAAAAGACAACACAACAAAGTGTCATTTTTTTTAATCAAAAATAATCAGCCCCTATTGACGAAAAAATTTCTCTTCTTTAAAGCCATTACTATTCCAACTTGAGACTTGCGTCTGTTCGTCTGTCCGGCCGTCCGTGAGTCCGTCCGCACGATAGCTTGGGAACGCGTATATTTAAAGAGCTGGAAATTTGCACATGGGCTTTAAAAAAAGTAAATTTAAATTCGAAAATGGGACAAATCGGGTAACACTTTCCTAGGGTTGCCATACAAAAATGTCGTTTTTTACTCTATATATTTGCACACTGCCTGAGAGCGCGTCAACCTAGAGAACTGAAATTTTGTACAGTGTTTTCATGAAAATAGTAAATATAATTTCAAAAATGGACTAAATTGGGCAACGGATTCTTGCTGTTGCCATAAAAAAATTTAAGATTTGTGATATTATACTGTGAAAACGATCAGTCCTAGACGTTTTAATTGCACTGATAAGTTCTTCAGAATATGACATCCTTTTTCTGAAATAATTTAAAGACCGTGCCTCTGTGATAGGTATTTGGATTCAAAGTTATAATTTCTTTAATATAACTTTCAGGTATGGGTAGTATCATAGACATACAAAATATTGGAAAATTTTTAAGGATTTCAAAGTTAGTTTAAATTTCGTATAATTCAGGCAGCATTCATTGCACGACAAAAAAATTTAACTTTCAGCAAAGGAAGAACGTTGAGAAAGTGCAAATTTTGTTCGATTTTAGATCGAATAAACTTATGATAAATTAAATAAATATTAACAAAAAACTTTGCTAAACTCACTCCACAGTTAACTGAACAGCAGAACACACAATAGTCTCCAGAAATTTAGAGACGAAAAATGAGCATACTTCGAAGACTAGAGACCGAGCATGGAAACCCGATGGATTTGAAACATACGACGGGAGACCGTAGCCGAAGAACAAAAAAATTTCTAGTAATTTGGTATCTTATTAAGAGATTTTTTGCATCTCCAAAGTATATGCATGGGTCTCTGGGTGTCTAGAGATCGAGAAAGTGGTGTCTTGAAGATAAAGTCTCTCGCAAGGTATCTTCAACTTTCCCGAGAAATGAAGTTATTTTGAAAGCTATATGGTACACAAAATGTAAATGTAAAATTGTATATCTAATTTTTAGAAGATTTATTTACTTTCCTAAATGTAAGAGGGATTTATTTCATTAGGAAGAAAAAATAATTATTTGGCAACAATGTCCGAATTGCAAGCTAAAATCTCCGGGGCTTTGTTGTCCTAGTTTAATGATTTTACAGATAGCAGCCCTAGCCATTAGTAACCCCAAAATTAAGTTATGTAGTGTGTACGTATTGTCTACAAATAACCGACAATCAATTCTGGATCAAGTCTGTGAAATAACGAACCGTTTCAGATCTTTTGTCGGTCCACTTTTTTAGTCGGCTGTGAGGATGGGATGCACGGTAATATTCAATTTGACCATTTTTAAATACAGTAGTGTTTACAGCCAATTTTTCTTTGTGTGCTTCAGTAATATGTATACCTGAAACAACTGAATATTTTTATGATCCCACTAAAACAAAGTTGTTGAATTTTCCCACTTTTTGAATTTAATATATAAAATGGCTCGAAATGACTACAATGTGCATACGCTACCTAATTGAGTTTAGTCCAGATAACTGGACAGAATCTACACCCTTAGAACACCTTATATGATTGTACATAGGCTATTAACAAAAAACATCTTTTTTTAAATTGCCTTAAAATTAATTTGTTATAGGAGACATTTTCTAAACTCCACAAACCACAAATGTACGACCAGCAACCTATACTAGCAGGCAATCAACCGCTTCATTAATTCCATTCAGATTCGGTTTCAATTTCATAAATTCTGAAGTTATTACGGGCTGTCAGTGTGTTATTACTGTGGTAATTACTCTGGCACCTATGTGAATGAAATTGCTATCATCTCTGTTTAGTGGAACAATCGATTTTGGGTAGCTTTCCATAGTCACCACTTCGTTACGTTAATTATTTGCAATTGATTTATGTAGCAAGCCACAAAATGTAAATTGTACTTGATTGATATCGCAAGAAATTCGTTTTCCTTTTTAGTAACAAATATAATTTTCAAAATAAGTAAACTGGTAGGATACTTCTCTTTGTACTTTTGATGAGATTGATTCCTCCCTGTTTTAGTTATCCTGCAAAATTAATTTAACTGTTCATTACTGTTTTCGCAATACATATTCTTTCCTACTTGTTGAATTATTATACTCTAGATGAAAATATAGGGTAAACCTAAGTAAGTTTGTCATTCCATTTGTAATGCACAGAAATAATGCTACTAGAGCAAAATAGGTTAGACACTCACGCATAATATTAAAAGTTAACTTGCTTTTTCATGTCCGTCTGTCTGTCTGTGTGTCTGTCTTCACGGTAACTCGACAACGCGTTCATTTAGACTAATAAAATTTTGTACACGAGCTTTAAAAACAAGTAAGTTTAAGTTTGAATATGGAATCGGCCAACTCGTTGATAGGGTTGCCATACAAAAATTTTGTTTTTCAATATATATTTGGGTGAGCGGGTCGACATGGAGATCTGAAATTTTCCGCATGGTATTTTCATAGCAATGGTAAATAAAATTAAAAAATGGACTAAATAGGACAACTCATTCTAGGTGTTGCCATACAAAACTTTGACTTTCCACTATATGTTTGGAAACTGCCTGTCGACGGAGAGACGTCAAGGTTTGTAAGCGTCATTTTCATAAATGTTGTAAATACAAGTTCAACAATGGCACAAATGCTGAAACCTTTTCTCGGTGCTACCATACAAAAATATGGTTTTTCACTATATGTTTGGACACTGTCCGAGAACGTGTCGACGTGGTGAGCTATAGTTTTGTACACAAAAAAATTTTGTAATAAAAAAAATGTCAAAAATGAACTAAATCGGGCATTTCACTTTATTTAACATTTATTTTCATCCAGAGAGTAATATCATTGGTCTTAGACTAACTATAACTTTTTCTCGTGTTATTCAAGTAAGAAAAAAACATAGGGAACATAGAAAACTCATCTAATAAAAGAATCTGTCGGAAAATTTATATTTGCACTCCTTTGCATACTTTGGCTACTTTACATTTATCTGGTCGTAGTGTTTTTAACCTATCAAGAACAGTTAGGGTCAAGGTATATAATTTTACCGCACGTGAAGAACGAAACACTTTATGTTGTAACTAACTGTCATCAGTTTATTATTCATTGTGAAGAGATACACACAGAAATCTGAAGCGTACGAAGATGTACATACACCTCACCTCTAATATTATCTATATCGTCGCAGCAAGTCAGTTGAGTGTTTCTTCTTCTTCCTGCTATGTTGTGTTTAATAATATAAAACAGAAATATCTGATATTTCGCTTATAGAGCGAAGGAGTAGACCCTAACATGAAATCATGAAGCACAGTAGGATCCAATCCTTTTAACTATGTGAGTTTTTATAGTGTTAAATTTCAACATTCAGAATAACGACAATTGATATTCACCACTTATGAATACGTTGCAGATCATGATTAATATAATGCTCAGGTAGACCAACAGAGCTGCTATAGTCTACGCCACGAAAAAGGAGCTATCAAGTTAAGCAGAGGGAACTTTATCAGTTTGTTTGTACCATTGTGTATATTTCCAATTGTAAAAGAGCTTTCAAAAGGCATTGCAAGTAAAAAAAATTAAATTTTGATATTTTTTAATTAAAACTGTATTTTCTTATAAATTTAGTAAATATATAAGACTTCAAAATATTTTTTTTTCTTTCAGTTTTGAAAAAAGTTATTTATTATAAATAAATTTCGTCAGAAAACTTCTACAAGTAATGTGTAATTCTACTTTACAACCAGAATGAATATAAATTATTTTGATGCGGCAACATGAAGCACTATAATATAGTTTTTGGTTTGTGTCACATATAGAAGTGCGTAATGAATGACAGTTAAAATATCCTAAATGGCTTGTGGCTAAACTAAACGCTTTCGCTTTATTGGACAGCTTTAATTTAAAAAATGAAAATTTCTATTAATATTTATATTTATTAAATGCTTCTATTATTTGTGGAGTATCTAGAAGACCTGGAGAGATATTTTAAAGGGAAATCTTTTCATGTTCTCAAAAACAAATTTTTAACCAATAAGTTTCATCAATAAAATCCCAAGAAGTTTTAGCATATAATTGAAGATAAAGTTCAATAAAGGATTTTTTGTATTCAAAGACCAAGCCTAGAAATATCTGTAGCGTATTTCCACATGTACAGTAAGAATATCGGCATATAACTGATTAGAATAAGCAAATTTATTTATAAATAAACTCTCTGCCTCAAGTAAAAAGACATAAAACATATTTTCGAGGATGAAATTTATTTTACCTTGTAGAAAAGCAATTAAATAACTTAATTTAAATGGAAAGATTACAAAATTTTGCTCTGGTTAAATTAGTAAAGCGACAACCCCAAACTGAAATTTCCCTGACCTTGATAGCTCATTTTTCGTATCGCGGACTATAATAAATACTTAGGCGTTATCGCTATATAGGCTGAAACTATTGTATAGTGAATTGCTCTGCACAGGTTGTTAAAAAAGAGACCAAACCGAAGCGGGCCCAGAATAGAAGTTTGAGCGATATCATGTTACGCAGACGCAGCAACGCCGGCGCTAGTATAGTATATCGCTATCGTTATCCCTATCGCTGTCGCGGTAGTGTTAATCGGCCTTTACCTTGCAAAATCTTCGTTATCGCTATCGATTCGTTATCCCTTCGATATCGCTATCGCTTCGTTACCGCAATCACTATCGCGGCGCGCCGGTGTGAATCGCAATTTAAGCTTCATTTGTCATTTGAATTAGGAGAATCAGTTGCTCGGTATTCCAGATGTGAGTTTTTCTGTTTTTCGTAAAATCGCGAAGTTTCTAAAACTTAAAGGTGAAGGGGGTTGCAAAATAATATATGAATAAGTTGTCTTCCAGACAAATCCTGAAAACTTCATCGAAATTGGAAATGATCAGGTCCAAAACTTTTTCATGTGGAACGGCTACTTTAATTTTGCATTATTTACTTTCCTTACTTTGTAAGTTCTTCTACTGACAATTCCTTTATATTTATGAAAAATATATATATACAACACTTGAAATAATAATTTTACAAACATTGTTTGGACCATAAAACTATCGAAAATAATTCCGATTCACTATGCCGCATAAATAAATGAAAAATAATTTTCTTAAGCATCATGCAGCGCCTGAATAAGGAGTTGCAGGAGTAAAGGAGATAATTTTTACATAATGTTAATAAGTTAAATACTTTGCATTACTTAATAATATTGTGATGTATGCATCAAGATTTAGCATCAAACATGTTTATATATTAGCAATATTGTATTTTATAGCGACAACCCGTTTGTGTCATTTTCTCATCTCATCATTTTTTGTTCTAATAAAATCACTGAATTGAATAGACATCGTTTAGTTTTGATTTTATAAGGCAAATATATAAAAATTTTCACTGAACTGTAGCTCAGCAAGATTATCAAAATATTAGTCCTAAAGCATCCTGTTTATATAATGCGTTTGCCTGGTGATTTGTACAAGTAATTTTCTTAAACATTCAACAGGTTATGGGCCCAGTCTTATTATCACGCTAAATTATCAAATCATTTACCTGAATATTGTATTGAAAATGCCGGACACCATTAGGTTGCAAATCGTAAAGCTAAATGATGACAACTACCAAATATGGAAGTACAAAACGGAGTTATTGTTAATGAAAGAAGATTTATGGTATGTAATTAACGAAAACGCAATCGTATATGCCGCACAATTAGCAAACTGGAATAAGAAGGATGGTAAAGCACGTGCACATATTGGTCTTCTCATTGAAGATAACCAAATCATATATGTTAAGAATAAAGTCACTGCAAAAGCGATGTGGGAGTCATTACAGGAGTACACCAAAAATCAGCGTTGTCAAATAAAGTTAGAAGGAGACTATGCAGGATGATCCTACCAGAAGGACGTAATATGATGTCACATCTAAACGCAATGGATGAATGTATGGACGAGCTGGCTACGTTGGGAGAACCGTTGGTTGATGCTCTGGCAGTGGCTCTATATTTTTCAAGCTTGTCTGAAAGTTACAGTGTACTAATAACTGCACTTGAATCATGAAGATGAAGATGATCTAACAAAAATATGGTTAAAAATAAGCTCTTAGAAGAATGCAAAAGACGCCAAGATATTTTTGACGTAAATGAAAGTACAGGAAAACATTTTAAAATTAATAAAGAAATTAACAATTTTGATAAAAATAAATATAAATGTTGTCTAGAACGGCTCGTGGGACAGAAAAAATGATTATAACCAATTTTATAGGATTTCTTATTCTGAAGAAGCTTTTAGTACAATAAAAATGTCTAGGAGTGATCGTTTTCAAAGTATATGTAAAAAACCAAAATTATCATATGGCAACACCAAGAAGGGGTTGCCCGATTTAGCCCATTTTTGAAATTTTATTTGCTATTAGTATGAAAACACAGTGTACCAAACTCCAGCTTTCTATGTCGACGTGTTCTCAGGTAGTGTCCAAATATATCCTGGAAAACGCAATTTTGTATGGCAACCCCACGAAGGAGTTGCCCGATTTATCTCATTTTCGAACTTAATTTTACTTTTCTTTTAATGTCCGTGTACAAAATTTCAGCTTTCTAGGTGAACGCGTTCTCGAGTTATCGAGGACGCACGGACGGACGGACATGCAAAAATCAAAATAACTTTTAATATTATGCGTGGGTGTCCAATCCATTTTGCTCTACCATCATTATTTCGAGGTGTTACAAACGGAATGACAAACTTAGTATAACCCTATAGATTTCATCTAGGTTATAAAAATGATGGAGTTTACTGAACTGATGAAAACTAAATATGGTAAAGTACCAAAGATTATCCGATTGGACAGAGGTGGTGAATATATGAAAAATGAACTGCGTAGCTATTTAAAAATTAATGGCATTTTAACGCAATTCACTGTACCAAAAACTCCACAGCAAAATAGGGTTGCTGAGCGTAAAAATAGAATGTTAATTGCAATGGTACGTTGTATGCTCAACAGTTCTGGAATACATAAGCAATATTGGGGTGAAGCAGTCAACACAGCGAACTACATTATTATAATCGTTTACCAACTAAAGGGATAAAAAGTACACCATATGAAATTTGGCACAATAAAAAGCCAAATTTAAATTATTTCCAAATATTCGGAACATCAGCATACAAACATATACCAAAAGATGAACGTAAAAAGGTAGATGTCACATCACAAAAATTAATATTTGTAGGTTATGAAAATGGTACAAAATATTACCGACTACTGGATGTAAATACACATAAAATTAAAATTTGTCGTGACGTCACGTTCATAGAAAATAAAATAGAACAACCATTGAAAGTACAACGACAAATTGATGTAACGGTTAGACAACAAGGAAACTTAATTCAACAAGAAGATTTAATTCAAGAAGAAAATCTTCGTCAAGAACTGTAACTGAAAAAAATATTAATGATCCGCAAACGTATGAAGAAGCTATTCGTGGACCAAATTCGAAGAATTGGAAGAAAGCTATGGATGAAGAAATAAATTCGCTTCGAAATTACGGAACCTGGGAAATAACTAAATTACCTCCAAATACTAATGCAATTGGATGTAAATGGATATATAAAACTAAAACTGATCAAAACGGAAATGTGGTCAAATTTAGAACACGTTTAGTATCTCAAGGTTTTGTTCAAAAATTCGGACGTGATAATGATGAAGTGTTTGCACCGGTAGCCAATCGAACAACATTGAAAATATTACTTACAGTAGCAGGTCAAAGAAAGATGACAGTAAACCATTTCGACATTCAAACCGCATATCTAAACGGAGATTTATCTCATGAAGTCTACATGAAACAAACGAAGGGGTTTGTTGAAAAATTTATATGGTTTAAAACAAGGCGCAAAAGAATGCAATACTAAATTTAGTTCCATTGTGAATATTAATGAGAATATTCAAAGCGAAAATGATCTATGTCTATTTTAAAAGAAAATTAAAAATAATTATATTTATATTTGTAATCATGTTGATGACATAGTAGTAGCTTCAACAAATCTGGAATGAATATGAAAAATTATGAATATAGAATTAAAAATTTAGGTAATCTACAATATTATCTAGGAATACAATTTAAAAGAGAGGTAAATGGTATATTTTAAATCAAGAAAAATATATATTAAATAAATTAAAAGAATTTAACCTAGAAAACGATGAAGACTCGTCAACACCAATAAATGCTGGTTATTTCAAGAAAATTTTGAATCACATGAAATATATCGCAGTGCTATTGGTTCAGTACTTTATTTATCAACCAGACCTAACATTTCTGTAGCAACATCAATATTGGCATGATCTATGAGACAATGCGATTGGAATGAAGTAAAAAGAGTATTCAGGTATTTGAAATTTACGAAGTCAATCAAGCTGAAAATGGGAAACCATGAAAATCGAGATAATCTTTACGGCAACGTAGACACCGACCGGGGTGGAGATCATATCGACAGAAAATCAAATACCGGATATTATTTGATATATGGTGGGGTATTAATTTGCTGGGCAAGCAGAAAACAGCATCGGTTTTGTTATCGTCAACAGAAGCAGAGTTTATCACATTTGCTGAGGCAGTTCGTGATGAATTTCGATAGTACGTATAATAAAAGATTTTGACCACAATATAGAAACACCGATAAAAATATTTGAAGACAACCAGGGTTGAATAAAGTTGCTGAATAATCGAGTTTGTCACCAACGTGTGAAACATATTGATATTAAATACGAATTTATATATGAACATATAAATTCAAAAGAGGTATCAGCTGTTTATTGTTCTACTGAAAATATGATAGCAGATATGTTGACTAAACCGTTAGATGGACTCAAGTTAGCTAAACATGTAAGAGCAATAAATCTAATTGAAATTTAAAATTTAATTTAAGAAAATTTGGAATCATTAATTAATTTAAGTAAAATAAATTTAGCTTATATATTGGCAACACTAATATTGTATTTTATAGCGACTACCACTTTGTGTCATTTTCTCATGTTATAATTTTTTGTTCTAATAAAACCACTGAATTGAATAGACGTCTCTTCATTTTTCTTTTATAAGACAAATATATAAAAGTTTTCACTGAATTGTAGCTCAGCAAGATTATCAAAATGTTAATTCTAAAGCATCCTGATTATAAACCGCGTTTGCCTGGTGATTTGTACAAGGAATTTTCCTAAACATTCAACATGAAGGTCCAAAATTTTATTAAATAATTCATTTCCGAGGTGTTGCCTACAAAAAATCAGATATATAAAATAACACAGGTATTAAAAATTCCCATACGACATATGATTGCATCACATCTTGCATAAATACTGGCATTCATATTATGGAAATTTGTAAAAGGAGACTTTCCAAGGATTCTGAAACATGGAAACTTGTAATCCGGTATTTTGTAAAAACTGGATTATGTAAAAGCGTACTTTCATCATACGGGAGGAGCAAATGTTTGAAAATATAAGCCCTGAAACAACTGGCAATAAACTGATGACCTATATTTGTTGATTTAACTGTACATCAGATGTCTGAAAGTTGGCTGTTCTAAACATTTGGCTACCATCGATTCTCTGTAGTCTGCGGAAAGCCTTGCTCAACTTCGCATTTAATATTCTGAGAAATGCATAAAACCAAACATGTCTTCAACACTTTTCACGCCTGAAATCCTATTGACGCGCGTACCAAAAAGGCGTACATGGAAATTGTATTGAATTTGCCTAACTAAAATAGATAATCACTCATATGGAAGTATTAGTGATGGGTCCGTCGCGAATATTTCAGTCTTTTTAACCCGGTCAGTACACTGACTCAAAAGACCTGAGCCACTGTTTCAAAATCATACCGATCAATCGGTCACTTAGACTCAAGGAGATAAGAAACTGATTTTCTTGACTTATTTGTCAAAGCCATATTTTCAACTGATCTTAAACTTTTCATTTACAGGGCTATGCATGCTGCTAGATCTTTAGCTAATAATTTTCATGTTGAAAAATTCTTTTGCGTTTAGCTCACATTTTATATATTCCACCCACAACAGCTAAAGCAACATCAAAAAGTTGCAACTAGACATCCAGGATAAGGATACCTTATTGAATAAATTTATATTGGTACTAGTCTCCAAATTGCCAACTCTGCCGTCAAATCGTAGTTTTGGTATTTACCACCCTGATGCATTTGCATATATGTGCAAGGGGGTGTCTGGCCAATGAAAGTATTTATGAAACATGATGAGTAATCCTTACAGTTCACAATATTATTATATATTTTCTTGCTCTACCTTGAGCTTGGGACCTTAAGTTCGGTCATACACGCACCCATACTTAAAGCCAACTAATTTGGATTTGTTTATAGATTTGTAAATTTCATTTTCTTACAAGGATTTTTCTTAGCGCTTTATTACTACCTATAGATTCAATATTGATTCTCCTACCCTGGGGTCGAGAATGACCCCACTGTGAAACTAGCATATTATGCTAGGTAATGTGAAAGTTTTTTTTTATTTGTATGAAAGTTTTAATAATTTAGGAATAATATTATTTTACATATTCCATCTAATTATTTATTTTATTTTATTTATGAAGACTGTGAAAACACAATTTTTTATATTGTTTTGAGCAGATTTATCGCTAGCAGCTGTCGCATTGCAAGTTGATCTTTTTATCTTTTGATTGTGGAGAGGGAGCGCACCTTGGCCTCTTTCTACGAGGAATGTCCAACTCTTCAAGATGTCTTTCCTTTTCAAT
The DNA here is from genome assembly GCA_963930735.1 of Dioctria linearis. Classification (NCBI taxonomy): domain Eukaryota; kingdom Metazoa; phylum Arthropoda; class Insecta; order Diptera; family Asilidae; genus Dioctria; species Dioctria linearis. The sequence continues at coordinate 290,112,114 of OZ005740.1, read as the reverse complement.
GGCGTTAAAAATGTTCGTCGAAATATGGTCTGAGAAGACTTAACGCTACATTTAAAAAAAACCCCCCGTCCTGTTTCACCAGATTCTTTATTGCTTCAGTTTGAAAGGCGTAAATGTATTAACTAGTTTATGCCTAGACAATGTGACAGAATTGGTCAAAAGTGTCTACACCACCTTTGGTATAGATACTACTAGGTACTACAAATATGTAAAAAATGCTAAAAATATTGTAAACTTTTCCTTCACCTTACGTATTGGGTTTTGTTAAATTTTCCTGAAAAAATGTCTGGAATTTTCCATTTGCACTATTCCTACCCTACGACCTCAGACCCTTTATATATTTCAGAAAAAAGAACCGATTTTTTTATATTGGCGCCAAATAAATTTCAGTTATCCTTAGTACGCTTTTAAAACAATAAACGATGTGAATTTTCAATATTTCTTAGAGAAAAACATAAACATTTATTGTTGGGGTCGTTTTCCACCCCGCGTCAAGGAGAAGTTATTTCTATGATTAAGAATGAATAAATTGAAATAAATATAAATTTTTGCAGCACTGAAGACTGATTTAATCATTCAGAGAATGCAGCAATTTTTCATTTGCAAAATGCTTGCTTTGAGGGTTGCCTTGCCGTGTCACATTTCAGCAGTTAAGCAGTAACAAGTCACAATTTTGATTGCGATTGCTTAACACACAGTGACATATCAGTCACGAATGACTGCAAAATTGATAACCCAAGCGTACTTTTGGCTTTGAGCGTTGCTCTCACATGAACGATTCGGCAGAGGTAGATAATTTTAGGGTATTCGATGGTTATTCCCAACTGACACAAATGACCCAAATGACCGAATCTTTTACATGAGTCACTTATACCAAAAGACTCGTATGACCTGAGTCACCAAACTGACCGGTTTTGCCTATCACTAGTAGGTGTATCATGGTTCCAATCAGATATTAAATACACTGCAAGTATTCACTTCAAAATTCAATGATTTTCTTGTATTACATATATGTATATATAAAGACTCCAGCAGCCATTTTAAAAATATTTTACACAACAAGTATTTTCTAACAAAGTAAAAAAGATTACATTTCAACATCTTAAATTTTTTTTCTTTTGTATAAAACGTGACCTTTTCCGTTGTGAAATTTAATAAGCTTTGTCGTTTTACAAATTTCCTTCTTTTTGACATTATTGCTTTCAACTTGAGATCAAAACAAAGTTACAAAGAACATAAATTTCCTACACATCTGACATTCTATTAATGACTGCCTCGGAACGAAATATTATGGGGGATGCTTTGGACATCCAAGATATTGCGTTATTATTTCTTGCCGGTTCCTTTTTATTAAAGGATATATAATCCACCCACCACCATCACCTTATTGGTTATGCTCTTCCCTTTCCAAAATCCGTATATAATTCTGATTCTTTTCCCAGAATTCTATCTTTTTATCGTTTCGTCATTATTGATTACCCCCCAGGTTCTAGGGAGTTCCATGGACCGCATGAACAGTTTGCCACAATAAGTTTGAGTCCGAAATCGCCTTCGGTTATTGCCTTTACGTTGGGATATGGATTTGTACTAGTCGGCAAAAAGGCCCTATAATACTTTATTCATGCATCGTACATCAGGATCAGATGTACACGAGTGGGCTACATTATTTCCTATATATGCATGTATAGATAAAATAGGATCGAAAGGCTGCCTAAGGATTACTGGCTCTGACCGTCGTCGGATACCAAGAAAATCTAATTCCGAAAAAGAATCTTTTTAAGAAGCATCATCAGAAGTAGGAAGGCAAGGCTTTAACCTATTTATTTGCATCATTTGAAATTTTAACTCTTCTATATTCTCTTTGTTGCTCAGTTTGTGAATTTTACTTAACTTTTATTAGCTTTCCTCAATTCGACGCCGCTTAAACTTTATATTCTTGAAATTCTCAACAAAAACTTTTTCTTATGCTTTTTGTCTCGGGGGGAAGTTTTAATCAACTCGTCGAAAATAAATCACTCCTACAGGCAAAGTTCTGAATAATCTTTGTGGTAACTGGCGTATGGGTTTAGCTGGGATAAGCAAGAGATGGGCTATGTGGGGATAACTGAACGGAACAGAATAGGCATATCAAGAGAAAAGATCATACCAAAACCCAACCGAATCCAACATTATGCAAAGGAACACCGGCGACGACTGCTGCCGACAACAACAACAGACTTTTTATCTGCTCATTTGACTATGGCAGTTTAATTTGATAAGTGGATGATTAAATTGGAAAATATAAAATGGAGAAACCGAGTTCCATGCCTGAGATACCATTAATCACAAGCTCAAAGTTTTTGGGACGAAAACGCTAATCCTTTCCTGGAGTTAAATGAAAATGATATCACAATGTAAGTATGTATGTATATTCTGCAACTCTCAGCTACTTTTGATTATGTAACACTGGAAGAGATTTTATTGTTTGGATAAGAACTTCAAGGGTCATTTGTTCTAATAGGGCACTTGATTCCATTATTTAAGTGAATTAACTCAAGCGAAATTATTGGATCGTTGGGTATTAAGAGGTCTGCTAAAAATTTGTCGCCACTGGTGCGTTATTTACAAAAGATAAATTCACTTCTACCCACGGAGTGTTATAACAAAAACGTAAGATTTCACTTAAGAAGGAACATGTACCTACACAAAGGTCCAATTAGCGTTCTTAATTGGTTTTGAAATTGAAGAAATTAATTAAAGCTCCAGTGATATAGGTATATATATAACTCAGAGCCGAAAAACTTTTTAATTTTTAATAAGTCAATTTAAATAAATCAAAGTCTACCAATAAATAAAAATTTACGTACCGTATCTATGTAAATGTAGAGATTCCTCAGGATTTTGAACCACTAATTACTTAAACTTCACTCAGAAATTGTAACATAATATTGATAGAATTTTAAAGAAAAACAAAGTACTTAGTAGTACTTAATGTCATCTTGAGCTTAGTTTTACATGAGGAGGCACATAAGTTCAATGATAGATAACCTTTTCTGGTGAGTACTCGTAACCAATACCCCGTGAGCAACAATTTTTATTCGAAAATTGGAATGACGGGAACAGAGCCTAGTGATAGTAAAAAACAGGATTAATTTCATTATGTCCACAAGGTAAACTATCGTCTATTACGAAGACTTTTGTAAAGGTTATGGCTAGTCATGGCAAGCCATTATGTGCAAAATTATATATAGCATTTTTGAATTAAACGAAACTATTTTTGAATTGAATGAAACGATTTCCGAATTAAATGAAACCATTTTCAGATTAAAAGAAACCATTTTCACATTGATTGAAACTATTTTCAAATAAAATGAAACCTCGGAGAAAAAAATATGAATTTATTGCTTTTGTACGTTTTTATATTCATCAAAAAAAAGTACATTAAATTTTATAGTTTTATAGTGTATCTAATATAATGTATTTTGAAGCCAATAAATTTTCACTTAATTGCCCATTACACCGTTATGTGCTCTGCAGACAATATATAATAGATGAAATTAGTAAATTACATAACGGTACTGAGTTTTATTTACCTTGTTGGCATTAGTGAAGCGGTTGGCGATCTGCAGCTTGTGGGATTTGCAAAACCATATGCACTACATAGTTTGAGCAATTATTTTGATTCAGTTGCTGAACACTTTGGCCAACTATATCGACCTTATGTTCGGTGCTAACGTTCTTTAATACTGATGCGGCGATCAACTTCGTTTTCGAAAATTCTTTTTCTATAGTATTCAGCATTGGCGACCAATATCCTGAATTTCTCGTGTTGTATGGATTCGAGCTATTATCCAGTATGAAAAAAAGAATTCTCTAATTGCGGCATGTAATCAATTTTTTCAAAAAGCTCGCGTAAAAATTATTTGAAGCGATCGGCATTTACGGTAGTTTTGTAAATTATCTTTTTTGTGGACGATACCTCTATTCTTCATAGCGACGATCAATGTTACGTTCCGCCCTATTTCAGTGGGTACCAAAACGCGTACTCTTGTACCATACTCATCTATAAAAATTAATTTTTCCCTGTGCTGGGGAACGCACTGTGTAAATTCTGCCGCAATTTTGTCGCAGCTGTAATATTCTTTTGTTGTTCATACTATCCACTTAAACTGAAGCCAATTTGAAAGTAATGTTTCGCTCCCGCAAACCACTGAAAATCATAGAGAACGACGCAGATATATTTTTTTCTTCGAATAACTTCCTTTTGATGTTTTCCAGAGTAATACTTTCTACAAAGGCTTAGACGAATTTGTATTTGTCGACGTAATTCGAGCAGCTTCTGAAATCGTTTTACCTTCTTCATACAATTTTACAAGAATAAATTTCATGCCTTTTGTAATTTTCGAGTACCGTCCTATTGTTCTTCGTCCCGGAATTCTTTAGGTACCAACTTTTCTTTCCCCACAATTTGAATTCAATTGCTCCAGATTACCTTCATGAACCACTTCACTATGGCTTAAATTAATAGAAGACTCCTCACTAGGTTGCCAGTAATCGGAACTTCTAGAACTAAAATCTTCACCACTCATTTTACAAGTAACTTTCAATTGAATATCTAGCACTTACTTGCTACAATACTAAGACTGAAATGACCAGTTATCAGTTGCATTTGCAGGTCATATATGTATATACTAATTGCAGCGCACATAACGGTTTAATGGGCAAATATGTGAGAACTACTTGGCTGCAAAATACATTATATTATTTGATACATACACTGTACCATAAAATTTAATGTACCTTTTTAATGAAAATAAAAACGTACAAAAACATTAAATTCATATTTTATTCTCCGAGGTTTCATGTTATTTGAAAATAGTTTCATTTAAATTCAAAATAGTTTCATTCAATGTGAAAATGGTTTCTTTTAATCTGAAAATGGTTTCATTTAATTCGAAAACAGTTTCATTTAATTCGAAAATCGTTTCATTCAATTCAAAAATGCTATAGTAAGCAAACAGCTTGATATTCATATTACGTGCCCTGAAGCCAGGTGTACGGAGATGAAAGCAAACTTTAATTATTTCTCGAAATACCATAATGTTCCATTAGGCAAGGCACGTTAATTAGCACCTATATAAAACACCTATACATTTATTAGTACTATTAGCACGGAACAAAATCGTAATTCAATATTCTTCTGCAATATTATGAAAGTTAATCGATTAAAAAAAAATGCTAATAAAATAAAAAGTACAAAGTATTTCCACTTACCTGTTTGCTTGACCTCAATATTAAAAGTAACTTGTAATTGTTAGATTGTCAAACTTTCATTTCTAGAGTCGAGAAATAGTCACTAAATTATAAAAACATCGCGTAATATAATTGACGCATTGTATTTGAATTTATGTTAGGTTTATGTTTAAGTTTTATAGTTAGGATTTTCGCTCCATAACACTCCTTACCCCTTAAGGAAGATAAAGTTAATGGTGATTAAAATTAACTTTATCATCAGTATTAAATGCAATAATTTAAATGAATAAACTAATTTATCTACTTAATTCTGAGAAATTTTCAAGTTACCAAGCTCTTTTATTTCTCTTAGGGTTGGGGGAATCCCAGGTTCCCGTGATCCCGAATTTTGCAACAATTCCACAATGTCGGGATCGATCACTTAATCCTGGGATTTCACTGTTTAAGCGTAGAACGAAAAATAGCTTACAGTTCCCTGAAGAATTCTTTAAAAAGGAGTATTTTGTCAAACATATTCAAATTTAGAATCCTGGAATTTTTTTTAATACAAATTCTTAAAATTTATAAATTCGAAATTCTTGCATTTTGTTTTCAATATTGCAATTACATTCTTAAAATATGTTGGCGTTCAGTCGGATTTAATTTCTATATTGAACAGACATTATTAATAATTTTTAGTTGTTTAAGAGAGACCGCACACTACCGAATTAATTGATATTACAGTCAGCAACTGGTCTATTGACTTGTCACCGACTGTTTGATTCTTAATCGTTGTTAATTGACTATCGTTGCATGTGCGCATAATTGCATTTGCATCGACTTCTGTCAGATAATCGAGTCGAAGGCATTACGTTTGACTGATGTTTCGATTTTGGTTAAATTTTCACAATGTTGTTAAAAACTACGCAACCAATCTAAAAATTATAATAAAAAGCATAGACTATGGTAATTTACTGCTGGTTGAAAAGAAGGGGCAGAAGACGATTTCAAGAAAAACGATATGGAAGAATACATCCATCCTTTCAGAGCGTAAACATAAATATTGTTACGAGTGTGGCTTTAGTTCGTTATTTAAAACACAATATTTCAAATATAATTCAAAAGCTCTTCTTTTAACTTCACTGTTTACTTTTATAACGTTCACAAATAATTCACGAATCAACTCTTTAGTTATCGCTAGTACTGTACGTCTAATTATCGCAATCCTCCTGGTTGTGAGTAGCGTCGTATTTATACTCTAAAAATTATCCCAGAACCTTCCTGAATATTCCGTTCTCCGAACCGAAAGTTTAATAGGATGTCACTAACCTTTGGTTGCTTCCCTTTCCATTAGATGTCGCTTGTATCACTTTGTGGCGCGTAACACTACCCTCTTCTAAAAATTGCTCGTCCCGAACAACAGGTGGTCCACAGTCTTGATGCTCGCAGTATTTACACAAACGATCCAGGTGAACGATTTTCCGTTTACCACGCAGAGTTCTGTATACTACGTCATTAATTCTAGTCACTACTGAATACGGTCCTTCCCAGTGTTGTTTGAATTTTGGAGAACGTCCCTTACGTCGTTTTGAGTTGTGCAGCCAAACAAGGTCACCTTCATTGAATTTTGCTCTCGTGTAATCATTGTCTAAGTTCCAATATATAATCGTCTGGTAACTTTTTTTCACCACTGGGTATACCAAACTTGAGGTCGCTTGGTAAACACATTTCCTTTCCGAATATAACCTTTGGTAGAGTTTGTCCGGTCATGTTGTGAACATCTGATCCATAGGCCATTAGAAACATGTGAATCCCAATCACGTTGATGATAGTCGAATACTTCCTTTAGATGCTCGACCATTGTTCTGTTGAAGCGCTCTACCACTTCATCAGATTGTGGAGGGCGTGGAGTTGTTCTGGTTTTTCTTATACCCAACATTTTACACTTCTCTTGGAGAGTCCGTGTTTCGAAGTTCCGTACTTGGCCCGAATGAAGTTTATGAGGCACACCAAATCTACTGACCCAATTCATTATTATTTGTTCCGCAACTGTGGTTGCCCCTTGATTAGGGACTGCATAAGCTTCAGGCCATTTACTAAAATAATCAATAGCAACTAATATGTAATAGGTGTAATACAGCACTGTAAATTCCGACATGTTGAATATATCTGCTTGGGCGTGTAGAAAGCAATTGACACTAAATCCTTTGAAATGTACATGTATTGTTTGTTGCAGATATGTTCTTACCTTTTCTGATCTTCCTCCTAAATATTTTAATGGAATGATTCTTCCCTATACGAGAGAAGCTAAAAGTCTGGGAGTACGTATATATGGTAAATTGAGTTGCTGTGACCATGTAAAATAGTCTCTTGGCAAGATTTATTGTGGCCTTGGGTAACTATGGTTATCCGCTAACTACTTTCTACTAATATAAAGCTGAATCTTGTAAAATCTCTGTTTCACTTACGATTATCTGCAGATTCAGACTGTAGATGGCATCAGTCAGTCCAAATCTGTGTTGGTGCACCCTCAAATCAGATCGTAAGTTTGAAATTTGACAGATAGGAAACTTAAGATATACTGACGATTAACCACATACCTACAGTTTTGTCATCAGTCCATATCGTAATTAATCTGTTGACGATTCTCATGCAATTCGGTTGAATTTTTAAAATGATTTTGTCAATGAAGAAATTTGCTGCTCTGTAATAAATTTTTTATCAGAAATACCACTGAAGAGTAAAAAACCTTTCTGGGTGAAAGATTGGTTGCTTCACAAAGCATCTCACATATGAAGTTATTAATTTTTTTCCTCTCAGAATCAGTAGTAGCTTTATAACGTTTTATTTATTCCTGATAATATTTTTCTTTTTTTTTTCTATCCGAATATGGATCATATTTTACTTTCCATGTTTCCTGCATACTTCAGAATTCATTGAATGTTGTACTTCTATCCATGATGAGAAACTACAATTATCTGACGAAAATATCAAACTGATCTGAAAATAATGACTAACGATGAAATTGTACACTTTGTATGCAGTTTAAAAATCTGCAGTCCTGTTATCTAACGATGAACTGCATGTGTGTGGAGTATTTGTCTGCAGATCTACAGTCTGCAGTTCTTGAACTGCCGATCTGGTTGACAATCAAATCGTACTAATTTTCAACATACACACGCAGATTACCTAGACTGTAGATCAAATCGTACGATTTGAACTGGTAATGGGTGGCAGAATTCAAATATATCTACAGTTCGGATCTGTAGAAAATCTGTAAGTGAATGGGGGGCTTTATAATGCCATATTTCTTTCATTGTAGTACTGTCTACCCTGTTCTGGACTCAAAGTGTTACCGCAAGATTAATACTTCTTTTAAGGATTTTGTACGGTTTATATATGGCCTAAAACGTTATGATCATATTACCAAGTTCAAAGATACTGTCTTCGGTTGTTCATTGGGCACTTATATGAATATTAGGGAAATGGTGTTTTTATATAAAATAGTTAATGCAAGATCTCCTTCTTATCTGAGAGAACTTTTGAATTTTTGCACTCATATAGACATAAAACCCTCCTTGTACCTAAAACTTCATACATTGTGGGGCAGCGCTCTTTTTTTGTTGCAATAGTTCTATTATGGGATACCCTTCCCAATCATGTCAGGGGACTTGGCAGGACGCTTGAGCTTAGACTTGCACTGTGGAAGCATTTTTCTGTTGTCTATATATTCTGATGTTTTTCTTTCAAATAATTTCGTATTTTAAATTCTTTACTTTTACTTAAATTTTTTTCATCATTTTGTTTTCATTTATTTTAATTTTTCTTGTGAATTTATTTTTGATTTGCCATAGTTCTTTATTTAGTATGTATTTATAATAGATAATAATCTTATGTACACAAACCCGAAATAAATTATTATTATTATGTGGCGGCTGAATGAGGGAATCAAATAACTCTAATAAAAGACTGCAAGACTAGAAGCAACAGCCTTTTGTCAATGCTTGCGCCTATTTACTTTAAAATTGTATACAAAAGGCATTTATAGACATAAGTCGACCTGAAGATGAATCTTTTGCTTTATCCAATAATGAGGTTAAAATGGTATCGGCTATCATTAGTGCTCTAGTCCCAGTAAAAGCAACAGTCGAGGCCCTTTGCCGTCGGGATGCTAGTCTGTTTACAGCTGATGTTGCCATAACTTTTATGTTAAAAAAACTTCAAGGCGCTAAAAACGTTATAAATCAAAAGTTGCATTCAGCACTCATTCTTCGTATGCAACAAAGGTGAACAGATATCAGTGGGATACTGCAGTATTTGCACAATGGTGGAACAAATATTCATTCATTCCGAATCCGAAATAGAGCTCGTAACTGTTCCTTCTTCCATAAAATGCCGTAAATTAATAGTACAGACTAGACATTTCCAATTGAGCTACATCACTAACAGTTCATGAGTCCGAAGATAAACCTTCTGTTTCAAATGAGCAGGGGCGGATTTGATCACTTGGCCGCCCTAGGCCTATGGAAGATTGCCGCCCCCCTACTCCCTGTAAAACACGAAAAATTGAATGATCTATATCCAGTGAAGGGACCCCAGGCTAGAATTAGCGGAGTAGGCTGCCTCATAAATCGGAGTAGATTTGAAAAAAATGGAGTAGAATTAAAAATAACACTTTCCAACGAATTATTTTATTTAAAAAAACGAAAAAGTATAAAAATGTAATGAAATACCCACAACTACAAGAAAAAATCAAAAATCATTCAAACAGCAAAAAATTCCATTCAAATTAATAAGTTAATAAAACTCAGGGAACATAGGAACAACATTTCTTCGGATTTTACACATTTTTGATTTTTTAAACGTTGACGTGTGGGTTCACAGAGGGCGCGTCTACTAAAAAAAAAAATATTCCCACCAAGTTTTGCCGCCCCCTAAATCTGCCGCCCTAGGCCCGGGCCTACTCGGCCTATAGGGAAATCCGCCCCTGCAAATGAGGCACATCTCGAAATTGTTTCAGGTTCTTCAGACCTTCCATCTGAATCGCTTTCTTGTTCTCTTGAAGAACCTTTAAGTATTTCAGACGAACTCAATAGAGCTATAAAGAAAGCACATTTGCCAAGGATGGTAATTCGATGTGAAAATTGAAAAAGAAATGATCTTGTTTGAAATTGGAGGAATACGTGGTAACTTTTAGCAAAGAGCATACGAATTTTTAATGACTATTAAGCTAACCAGTGTAGAGTCTGACTGAGCCTTTTCTGCAGCCGGACATTTTGCAACTAAAATAAGAAGTCGTTTGGGCGATGAAACTCTGGATGTACTGTGCTTCCTCAAAACGTATTTTAAAAATAATGAAAACTAATTGCGTATAAAAACAATTAATTTCCTTATAATTTAATAAATTGCTTTTTATAAATCTTTTTTTGAATGTGTCATGTTAATAATTTTGGTGAAATAATAATATATTTCAAGAATAGATATCTAAAAAAGCCGGGATTCCGGGACTAGGTAAATGTAATTCAAAAATCCCGGGTTTCAAAATATAGCACGGGATTGCCAAAACCCTATTATCTCTAATGCACAAATTATTACTAAGCATAATGAGTTCAATGGTTGTTTGCTAGGAGCCTTATCAATAAAAATTTTCTTTAATGCTGTTTTAATAGAATCAAAATAATCGCATAAAATTTTTTTCTTTTTTTATAATTTTTTGTGGTCTAAGCGTTGAATTTATTGATTTTAACTAATGTCAAAATATTTTTAACCTATTATTGGGAACAGCCTTATGGATTTGCCAATTTTTATCGCGTTATATTTATTCGACACCAAATTGATTATTTCATAAAGGATCAAGCTTGTCTTTTCTTGCTTCATTCTCTATAAAAAAAATTCACCTACAACAAAAGTAGAATCCTTACAATCTCTGTCGTAGTAAGCTTTCAACCTTTCTTTCGTCATTTTATCAAATTATCCTTGGCAATTCCAAAGAAACTTTGAATTCATAATTGTGTTGTGGTTCAACTGAATCAGAGAGGGAGTTGGGTATGTTTGACTTCAAATCATAAAGGATCTCAAAATGTATAAATCCCGTAGATAGATTTTGAGTAGAATTCATAGAAAACTTAGTATAAGGAATACACAAGAACCAATTAATTGGATCCTTCTGACAATAGCTTCGTAGTGCGAAGTGTGCCTTCTAAAGCTCCGTTGGCTTGCGAATAGTGGGCATAGGCACTACCATTCAACTTAGAAATTCGAAGTAATTTACAAATATTTTGAATTACCTTTCCCATACCATTTAGACTTTTGTTTGGCAAAATAGATTCGTAGTTGCATATAACATTTTCACAGACAATTTGGGCAATAGTTTCACTCTCTTAATTAGAAATGGAGAGTGTGAATGAATATTTTGAAAGGCCGTCCTGAGTAGGTAAAATAAAGCTGTTTTTATTATGTGAAGGTAGGAATGAATGTCTAGGAATTTTTTTGGAATGGCTTAAATGAAGTCGAAGTAATTTTCAAAAGTTTTGCTAAACCTTGACGTGCGTGCGAACATTTTAGAAAAATAAAGGTAAGCTTTCAATTATTTTTATGCTCTCTACACACTTCGATAAGCACCAAGCGGAATCATATGAAATTCCTTATAGTCTTTAGGATTTTTTCTTGGTCAATAAGAACTTGTATCTGAGTTGATTTAGATTTATTAAGATCGCAGAAGCGTATCTAAACGGGAGCAGGGGTAGCGGTCGCTCCATCAAGGACACATCATCAAAATGTGGTGCCTTCTCTACAAGCAGGAATCGAACCAATTATAACTTTATATGAAAACAGCTTAATTTACGTGTTCTTCGTGACTGATAATAATATTCAAGCTATAAAAGCAAGCGCGAGAGCTTGACTATTTTTTTCAATAAAAATATAAAGCCAGCTCGGCTATAGATTTTTGTAGCCGAAAATAGCGGGTTTGAAGGGTGGGAATTTGTTTCGAACAAATATGAAAAGTCAATTTAGCTTTTTATATCCTAGATGAAATCTAAAGGGTATACTAAGTTTGTCATTCCGTTTGTAACATCTCGAAATAATGAAGGTAGAGCAAAATGGATTGAACATCTACGCATGATATGAAAAGTTATATTGATTTTTACATTTCCGTCCGTTTGTCCGTGCGCACGATAACTCGAAAGCGCGTTAACTTAAAAAGTTGAAATTTTGTACACGGATTTTAAAAAAAAGTTATACTAAGTTCGAAAATGAGACAAATTGGGCAACTCCTTCATGGGGTTGCCATGCAAAAATGTTTCCACTATATTCAATTCAATTTAATTTATTGAGCTGGATTGGTACACAAGATTTACAATCTTTTGTAAGTACTCGAAAATATAAGTTTAAAGAAAACAATGTGTAAATAGTTACTAATAGCGTTAATATCAAATGTTGATTAAAATAACAATAAAGTCATACCCAAAACTAAATTTAAGTCAAATTATTCAATGCCAAAATACAAAAATGTACTAAAGGAATCGATAAATGATTCCATAAAACATAAGTCACAACTATAAAAAAAAACTAGTTAATTAATAATTAATTAACAGCACTCTTTAAACCATTCAGATCTGTATTGAAGATAGCAGCCTCTTAAATTCACCGATAGCAACCGCTCTCTGTAAGGTCGCAGGTAACAAGTTTCAAAGCCATGGGATCTGAATGAAGAAGGAGCCTTCCTGAACCAAGCGACTATGACGTGGAATCAGAAGATCATAACGTCGCTTAGATATATTATATATTTGGACACTGCCTGAGATTGCATCGACATAGAGAGCTGAATTTTGGTACATGATGTTTTTATAGTAATAACAAATATAGTTTCAAAATTGGATTAAATCGGGCAACCCCTTCTTGGTGTTGCCATATAAAAATTTAGGGTTTTTACTTATACTGTGAAAACGATCAGTCCTTAACATTTTTCTTGCACGAAAAACTTCTTCACAACACGAAATCCTATAAAATTGGTTATATTCATTTTTTTCTGTCCGACGAACCGTTCTAGAAATATATGCGAAAAACCCCTTCAAAAATCAAATTGGCATAGATCTGTGACCATACGAAATTTTATACCGTCATATATCTAGGGTATCATAAAAATTGGTCTTAGACCAATTCTAGCTTTGTTACTTGGAGTGGTTAGTAACTGGTTGAAAGAACTCTCTAAATCTTTTAACAATTGAGGACTGTCGTAAAAACTTTTGAACAATAATGTTTTACTTATTTTTTGATAAAGAACTTAACCGACAAATTGCTACAGAGATCATTCAAAATCATTTAATTTATCCCAGCTTTTTCCGTTTAAAAATTTTCAAAATACCAGTTATTTTTGGTCCCTGCTAACAACGAAATTCAGATTAAACGAATTCAAGCTTAAATATACTGAATGTCTAATTTTCGTGAATATCTAATAGAGTTACTTAAGTATATAATTTAAAAAAAAAACCGCATATACATTTCTTCATAATTTAAACAGTATTTGCCGCAGAACGATTTCAAGCTGTAGAAATTTTGTATTTCGTATTTGATTGAATTCGATTCATTCAACTACTTTTCTATACCAATCAAACAAAAGCATATTTAAATTCAAAGATTCTCGAAAAACGCGTAAACGTCTGCGCGTTTAAAAAAAGCTTTCAATTTAATTAACAATTCACTTTGAAATGATAAAATAATTCAAATTGAATACTTTGACGTTTAGTATGATGGGTAAATGCATTTGGATTTTCAATAATCGAGCAGTTGTTCGTTTTGAAAGCTAAACGCCTTCACTTTGATCGTCACCAGAGTTAAATTTAGTATAATTTTTGGAGCTTTGTTTCGTGTTTTCAACTCGATCACATTTCGAGTCTGGAGTCTGCTTTTCGGAACTTAAAAGTTTTCTTTTAATTTTGATATTTCGCCAATATTTACTTGTTTGAATTCCCTTCTTGAAGCTGAATTGGGAATAGAGGTGCTAGAGTATATTAACAAAGGGCACACGGTACCGAAATTCTGCCCGATTTTCACTTAATAAGAATTATAGCAAAATTTCAGGCAAAATTAAAAACGTGACAGAAACAAAATTTGGTTCAGTTATGAGTATGTGACTTTTTGGAATATTAAATAATATTGTATATTTCTTCGTCAAAAAATTACAGCCGGATGAGTGAATTGATGATATCGGGCGGCCTACTCTTGAATTAGGAATGATTTTTACAAATTCGTTATATAACGAATGGTTTATAACGAATCGAATAGCCCGTTCGTATTCTTGAAGCTCATCGTTATAAAGTCGAATTGGTGAAAAAGTTTTTGAACATAACGAGTGTGGTAAGATTAAATCTGTCAGTTTATAGAATATTGTCAACTGTTTCATTTTTTAAAATATAATTGATAACAAATGGCTAGCTTCAGTGAATTATCAATATTGTTTGCGTCTGAAATAGTTGAAGAATCTATGTAAAATGAATTATGTCGATCGTTAATCAATTCCTGACACTTAATTTATCGCTGGATAGGAAAAATCTTGCAGTAGGACCTCCACCAGCGCCATGCAAATGTTTTTTTTTTTCTGAAGCAGATTTTCCTTTCACCATACATTGTAAATCCTGCCAATTTTGGAAATTTTCTATTAGCTTTGTTTTGAATATAATATCATAAAAAAATTAATATGAATTTAAATACGTACCTTTCTCCAACTTTTCCAGTCCTTTTGCTCTCCGGGTATGGAATTTAATACTGATGTTAGCTTTTGCCACAATTCCGTGGCATCTTTTGAACTGAAAGAGTTATCATATTTTCCTAATTTCAGTTTCGGGTTTTCCTCTAAAAACTCAATTATTTTAGTTTTTTGAAAATTTGACATGTTAGCACATCTTTTATCTCCCGTAAAATAGCAGCTGTTTCACTCTTCGTTTGGTATAACGAATTGTTGAATCCACTTGTTAAATAACGAAGGCTTTGCGTTTAGTATATAACGAATGCGGATTTACAGGAATAACACATGCGTCACTTCCAAATGGTTTTGACATTACAACGAATAAGGAATGTGCCATCGTTATTCAAGAATATGCCCCCGGGTCTGCCTCAGCCTTTAGTTGATTTAATCAGTTATATTGTTGAAATGAACACAAGATTGTTTAATGTGAATATTTTCAAACATTTCAATATTGAATGCGTATGAAATTCAATTTGCACCAGAAAATGTTCCATTTAAAGTTTATTAAAATTCATTATTGTTAATGAAATATGCTCTATTTACCCGAATCTCTCGAATTTATATCAATATCTTCTAAGTTTGCCAATAAGTAGAGCAGGTGCGAGCGATCTAAAAGATCTGCAGATTGAAGCTCACTAATTGAGCTCTTAATCTAAAAATATATCTTATCATGGAGTTTTTTAAGCGAAGTAGAATCAACGACAATACACTGTAGCTCCATACAAGATAAGTGGAATTAAAAGTGTCCTTACAAGCCTGACTTGAGCATCAGTGGGTGTCTATGCACTTGATTGCCAAAGGTTACGCAGTCCGGTATATATTCTTGATATAGCTGTGTCATTATGAGAGCCCCAGGTGAGTTTTTTATTAAAAATTATACCTAGACTACATAGAGTAAGGAATCGTACCTGCGCTTATGGTTAATGTAGGACAATAAGATGTATTAAGCTCAGACCTCTATATAACGATACTCTGCGATTTAGCTGTACTTAACCCAAGATCATTAGATGCTGCCTATAGACTTTTTTGAAGCAGATCATCATTATTACGTTCAACTGCATCTTCAATTAAACCAAAACGTTCCGAAAGATACACCTGAAAATCATCTGCATAAAGATGAATCTGGCAATTTAAATCTGATGAGAAAATATCATTAATAAATATCGCAAACACAAGAGGGCCTAATGTGGAGCCCTGAGAAACACCACTGTGAACGTCACAAAATCCAACATTTTACCATCACATGAAATATACTGAGTACGATTACTAATATAGCTGTTTACGCAGTATCTTGGTTTATTAATGGAACTATCAAACAATGGTTTTACAAGGTAGCTTGGTTCCTGTAGGATCACCAAACAATTTAAAGTGCAGAAAATAGTTCTTGGAACTGTGAAAAAACACTAAGTAGGGAAAGATTACACCATATGCTTGTATAATAAGCTGATGTAAAACCCCTTGTTTAACAATACTGTAATTTCAGCACGTGCGAAATGGAACATTTGCTGTAGAACTGTTCACAAGCCATATGTGATGATATTTTCTTTGGTAGATTATGTTAGTCTAGCGGTATGTTAAAATCAGAACGAGCATAAATAGAGTTAGATTTCGATTTAATAAAAAGATTCATATGCAGGTTAGCTTAAACTCTTATTCACAGCGAAGCACTTATCTACGGTAAATCTAGAAAGTTCTTCATATTTATGATATTAATGATATTAATGCTATTTAAACTAAAAAATGTCAAGCAAACAAAGGATAATTTGCAGGTATATTCCAGCTAACCCAATTTGGGAAGCATAGGAATAACTGTATTGAATCTGTCCTGTACAAGGCACTTTAATTTACTATTACCTTATTATCAAAAAACTTTTATTAAAATTAAAAACTAAATTGAGTCACTTTATTAATAAAGGAAAAAAAAATCACCTGACCACAATAATGTCACTGAATTGTATCTATGGACAAATTTCACCTTCATCCAAAAAAAACCGCATATGAGCTAATGCTTACCGCAGGCAGAATGTAAGCCGATTTGAACGATTTGTACAAAGTAAAAAACTCAAAGAATAACCAGGAAGAAAAAATTATACTTGAACTGTATACCACGACTTGATTGCTTCAACTAGAAAAATTCAAAAGCGCGATCCATCCAAATGCTCGGCCTTATATAATATCTGAACCGTCATTTTTGTGTGTGGAACCCACAACCATAATGGAAATTACTCATAATATCTTTCATAAGTCCTAATTAATACCAATCAATGCGGTTTATTGACATCTATATTTCTGCATTAAAAAACATCCATCAATTATTAAATTCAATAATTAAAAAATAAAAATTCAAATTGTGCTATATGTAGCATGGCGTAATCTAGTCATCCATATTGAGAGAATTTTAATGTGGAACTTAAACTCTAACTATCTCGCTTCCACTTGCTATCTCTTTTCGTCTCATTGATCATATGAGAAATCTCAAATTTTTAAATATCTTTTGACGAAGATATTTTTGTACTTTTTTAACGCCACCATCGTCTTCCTCATAAAAAATTAACCCAAATTCATGTGCCATATGTTGGCAATACATAATGCTTGACGGTTCCGCGGTGGTGTGTTTCACGGTTTCGCGGTCGCGAGCTTTTCCGTGTGTTTTCCGCAAAAGGTGTGCTCAGGGGCAGATTTCCTTATAGGCCGAGTAGGCCCGGGCCTAGGGCGGCAGATTTAGGGGGCAGCAAAACTTGGTGGGAATATTTTTTTTTAGTAGACGCGCCCTCTGTGAACCCACACGTCAACGTTTAAAAAATATCAAAAATGTGTAAAATCCGAAGAAATGTTGTTCCTATGTTCCCTGAGTTTTATTAACTTATTAATTTGAATGGAATTTTTTGCTGTTTGAATGATTTTTGATTTTTTCTTGTAGTTGTGGGTATTTCATTACATTTTTATACTTTTTCGTTTTTTTAAATAAAATAATTCGTTGGAAAGTGTTATTTTTAATTCTACTCCATTTTTTTCAAATCTACTCCGATTTATGAGGCAGCCTACTCCGCTAATTCTAGCCTGGGGTCCCTTCACTGGATATAGGTCATTCAATTTGTCGTGTTTTACAGGGAGTAGGAGGGCGGCAATCTTCCATAGACCTAGGGCGGCCAAGTGATCAAATCCGCCCCTGGGTGTGCTGATGAAACTAAGGTAATATGTGCAAATTGTGTTGCAGTTATTGCTTAGTGCATGTGTCTAATTGTTTTATAAGAATAATCATTATTTCAATAATTTTACAATCTTAACCTGAATTCAGGTGAGATTTTGTTGTGTTGTTTTTCGCGGAAAATCATAGCGGGAAGTTGATTTTATCCAAGAAATAGTTGCTGTAGTGCATAATCTTTGATTTTACTGTGTTGTGGAACTTTAAGTCATGTTAAAATTCAAAAATTTAGTGAATTACTTTCCCTTGCGACAACTGTCAAAGGGGAGAATTTTCATGTAATTTTCCTCGATATAGTTCGCTGGAAAATAGTTTGTCATAGTTAACATATTCTATGACACTTTTTTCAATAGTTGGTATAAATTTCAAGTAATGGAATTGAAATTCAACAAACTAGGTATTAATAAATTTCCATTTCGCACACTCTAGTTGTTGCTTTGACGACACTTTGTTTACATTCGTTTGTATGGAGAAAATGGAAATGTTTATACATTTTTTCTTATGAATTCAGTTATTGCTGCTTAGTATATAAGTAATTCATTGTATTCATTGTTTAATTATTTTAAATAATTCATATTTTCTTTATATTTCAGCTAATTTCATGTAGGTATGTAGGTGCATGAGTACCCTTTTCTTCGTGGGAGGAATGTATGCCTATTTCCTTGGCTTATACTTAAGTTAAGTATTTTCAGTTTGCTTTGCTTTTAGTGATGATTTAGTGCATCAAATGCCTTACTAAAATCAAGTAAAGTAAGTATAGTCAATTTATCTGGATCAATGCAACTGCGAATATCCACAAAGGCGAAAGGAGGCGATAAACTGACAAAAATGAACTAATCTGACGAAGATTGTTTTTTTTTAACTTTTGCTCTAAATTATTGGGATCAGCCTCATAGTAGCTATTCCTTGATTTTTCCTCTCCAAGCTGCCTTAACTTCAACCATAACTTTTTTTTCAGGCTGTGTGTAATCAAATTTGGAGCTAAAATTTCTCCACTTATCAGAGCGAATAGAAGATGTAGTTAAATTGCGAAGTTTGGTATACGTGACACAATACATGTTCATCTGGAACCGTATCAATCTTTTATAGGCAATATCACGTTGTTTTATTAAATTCATTTTATAACTATCAAACCATGGAGAGCTTTCATTTCTAATTTTTTTCACTTTCAACGGCATATACTTAACAAAGAGATACGTGAGATAGTTTTCAACATACTCAACCTACAGATTAACATCAGTTGTATGTAGAATAAACAAACTCCCAAGTTATAGGGAGGCATTCATCAAAAAGTTAATCGTTATTAATATTATTGTAATCACGATAGCTAAATTACGACTTGCAGTTTACACTTATGATCTTTAAGGTTTACATGGTATTCACTGACTGAACCGTGATATTTTTACGAAACATTTCAGGAAATTAAAAATTAAAAAATCTTTTTCATATACTTGTTTCAATTGTTTTATTTATTATTTCTTTTCCGATAGGCGTTTTCGGCTTATGAGGCCATTTAAATAGATCTATTCAGTTCACGATGGAAGAATATGTAAATTGCGCTCTTAATTTTCTAGATCTTAATATAGTTTATAGAGATCAATGTTTTATGTTTGATATTTATAGAAAGCCTACATATACTGACATAGTTATTCAAAATAATTCTACCCATTCATATAATGTAAAATTATCAGCATTCCATGCTATGATAAATAGATTGTTTACAATTCCACTCTCTGAACAAGCCACAAAAAATGAATATGAAACAATTAAACTAATAGCCAAAAATAATGGTTATAAAGAGAAGTTAATAGATAAATTGATAGGGAAAAAATGTAAACTACTAGCCCTATACTCCATATACCCTAAACAAAAAAAAGATAATTATAAGAGATGGATAATGTTGGAAAAATAAGTGAAAAAGTCAAAAAGATTGTTCAAAAGCACTTAGATGTTAATATAGGATTTTATAATAATAATATATTAAGGACACATGTACGTAAAAGTAATCATAAACCAGATAAACTACAGAACTCAGGAGTATACAAAATAAGTTGTAATGACTGTGATAGCATTTACGTAGGACAAACTGGACGTAATTTTAAAATTAGATTTAAATAACATCTAAATTCATATAAATATAATAAATAGGACTCAATGGTAACAAAACATATGAGTGACACCGGACATAACTGCGATATCAATAGCTTAAAGGTTTTACATGTACAAGAAAAGAGTAAAAGACGTAATATTCTGAAAGAAAGCCTCACAAGAGCACTACAGTGTCTTAAATGAACACATAGACTTTTTACATTCACCATTGAATTATTTTATTGTTAAAAATCTCCACATGTAAATGCTCTCACTGGTCTTTTATTAGTCTCATGGTATTGGACTGCAATATTAGATATTGTACTTTAGTTTTATTTAGAAACTCCTTGAAAATGGCCTCATAAGCCGAAATACACGTATCGGAAAAGAAAAAATAAATAAAACAATTGAAACAAGTATATAAAAAAGATTCTTTAATTTTTAATTTACATGGTAAACTAACTTAACACTTAACTAAGCACTTAACACAATTTAATCCAGTAAAGATGGAGTTAATTAAACGCTGAAAAGTCGCAGGTCCTCCCTTAAGATCAAAACCCATCCTAGTAAAATAAAAGTGTCACCTTGAGTGTTAAAGACTGTCTTATGATTATCGTCTGGATCCATTGAAATCTGACGGTATACCCATTGGCTAAGTCAATTGATGAAAAATAAGCTGCTGTGCCTACTTGATCTCAGGATTTCTGGAATATTAGAGAGTGGGAAGATGTCGTCAACACTAATATCGTAAAGCTTACCATAGGCACGTCTTGTTACCATCGGCTAATTTTTTGCGCACTATTGAAGTAGGAAAGTACCATGGACTTTTGAAATGATTAATTTTACCATTTCCAAGCATTTCAGAAACCTGAAAATTCTCTTTATAGTGGACTGTTTGTGGTTAGGGTGCCGGTTTTATGGATAACTCAGATTTTGTATTCAAAGTATAAAATTTTAGTTTTTATTTAGTGCGTATTTCAGTTCTTACAAACTATATCACAATTCAATTCAATTCAGACTTAATACTAATTTAAAACTCAATAATTCATTAAAACTTAATATAAACTTCAAAAAAAATAAAACAATTCATTAAAATTAAAAATGATGTCGGCGTATTTGTAGTTGCCGCGTTGCTGTGTAAATGTCGGTGCGTTGTGTCGCTCTCCTGTTCCTACTCCTGTAACGAAGAAGAATGTTAGTAGATGAGCAGGCACGAGACAGTTGAAGTGAGAGCAAAATAAATATGTCAGATTTTAAACCCTTTTCACTCGAACTGCTATGAGAGGGCGCTGGTGGAACTCTTTGCTTGAGTTACTGCATGAGAGCAGTTGAAATATAATACGGAATGTATTATTTTACGATTATTCGGAATTTCCTGCGCTAGGGTTTACCACCCACCTTGTATTAAGCGTTCTAAGCGTAATGCCAATTTAGAAGCCAGTTTCACATGCCAGGACTGTACCGAGATTAAACCCTGCCACGTTTTAAAGGCTTTGTCGCTATCAACTGGCAATATGGACAATGCAATATCTGCATTCAATACAGCTACCTCTGACATTGCTTTCTTGGCCACCAAGATAAAATACATTTCTGACAATTGGCATCAAATTGTTGACATGCATGCCGACATTCGCTATCTAACTGACAAAATTTGATAAATTTACAAATAGCTACGAATGTTTGCAATCAAATAATGAAGCTATTCTTGAAAAGTCCGTGTCTTCGCTTCATAAATTAAATGTTTTAACTGACTCAGTGAATTATTTAAATTCCAATATTCTGTCCTCTGATCAAGCTCAACCCTTATCACTTGGACCATTTCTAGATTTAGTAGAGACTGGCATAAATGACATTAAAAAGGACATTCATAATCTGACTTCTTCCAGTAAGGAAATGAAGAACACTATTAATGCTGTTGTTAACAACATAAATCCGCAAAAGGACAAGTTGGACCCTCTACAATCACAGGACCAACTACATGAACCTCCTCAGTCATTGCCACCTATTAACTCTCAGCAACAACTTCGATTGCAACAACAAGTCGCAATAGGAATAACGAGACTGACTTGCGCCGTCAACTCCATTTTCATTTGTCTTCTGACTCTAAACAAACATGCGATGACCTGGAGCACCATGAAAATTTGCTTCAAAACCTGCAGCGGAACGAAAATCATTCGCTGCAACTGCAGATGGTACAATCACAGATTGATCTTCATCAACAGCAGCAACTACAGCATCAGCAGCAACAGCAGCAACTACAGCATCAGCAGCATCAGCAGCAGCAACAACGACACCATAAACACCAAAGACAGCAACGGAAACCACGGGCACATGAACAGGGGCCGCGCCCTAACAAGCAGTATCAAAATCCGGAGCAACAATTCCAGCTGCAGCAACAACATCTACAGCAGCCTCAGCGTCAGCAGCAGCATCAGCAGCAATTGCAGCAGCTACAGCAACCGCAATTACAACGGCAACTACTGGATCATCAATCTTTACATTCTGCCGCACAGGAATTAGAATCTGTTGCTTCGTCTCGGACTTTGGTTGCGGATAGTGCCCCCACCAACGATACCTCGCCTGCAGTTGGAGATGCTGTTGAGTTGCGGCCAGCCAGGCTTCCAAATGTGTTTTCGTCTCTAGAGTACATCCTGACACCACTGAAGACGAAATTATTAAGCACATTTCATCACGTGTCGGCCCTCCGAGCTCTTTGATTGCCTGCAAGAAGTTATCTACTCGACATGCTCACGAGAAACGCTCATTTTCTGCGTCCTTCAGGATTTTAGTTCCGGAAAATCAGTTTCAGGCGGTGCTTTCTCCTGATATATGGCCCTGCAATTCCATTGTGCGTGAATTTATTCCTAAGGGACGTTCCGGATCTTCTAGTATGGCAAAAAACTTGTTAGCGAAATCTCGGTCTACTACGCCAACGTAACTGGTCTTCGCTCTAAGACCACTCGCCTTTTTACAAATTCGACGAATTCCTCTTT
Organism: Dioctria linearis; assembly: GCA_963930735.1. Classification (NCBI taxonomy): domain Eukaryota; kingdom Metazoa; phylum Arthropoda; class Insecta; order Diptera; family Asilidae; genus Dioctria; species Dioctria linearis. The sequence goes on along the minus strand of OZ005740.1, from coordinate 290,088,872 downwards.
CGACGTGGTCTGCTTGACCGAGACATGGCTGTGTGGGAAGATCGCTGATGAAGAGCTTTTTGGTCCCAAGTTCTTGCTGTTTCGCCGTGACCGCCATCGCCTGTCTCTGGATGCTCCTGTTGGAGGTGGAGTACTTTGTGCTGTTCGTCGCGCCCTTCCTTGTTTCTTGGTTGACTTTGTTGATTCTGGTGATCTGGAGTTTATTTGTGTGGCTCTGAGGCTTCACACAAAACCGTATATATTGCTACAGTTTATATCCCTCCATGCCCATCTGCTGATATATTTGATTTGTTGGCTTCATGTATAGATAGGCTTACTGAAGTTCTGGTGCCTGCCGATGAGTTGTTGCTTTTTGGTGATTTTAGCCTGCCTAATGTGAGTTGGGTACACTCTCTGGACGATGAGGGCTTGCTGCCCTCTTTTTTAGCGACTCCTCAACATGCCATATCTTTTATTTACAACATTATTTCTTCAGGCCTAATGCAGTCTAGCGGTGTGACTAATGACTCTGGAAAATCTCTTGACCTGGTATTTTCATCTGATCCCAATGGTACTCTCGTTAAGCGTTGTTTAACTCCTATGGTTCCTGAAACAAGTCATCATCCGGCACTACATACAGTTTTGTTTTTTGATCCTGTAACTTCATCATCTAATTCTTCTATTAACTGCGAGTATTGTTATAACTTTAAAAAAGCTGATTCTAACAAAATGAATGAATGGCTATCCGCTTGCGACTGGACCAGTGTTCTGGGTGAACGTGACATTGATAAAGCTGTGAGCTCGTTTTATGACATCTTATTTCTTTGTTTTACTCACTGTGTACCACTTGTTAGTTCGAAACGTACTTCGCATTGTCAACCGTGGATCAATGGCTCTTTGAAGCATCTTAAAAACTTGAGGAATAAAGCTTGGAGGAGGTTCTGTTCCTCAAGGAGCGATGCTGATTACGTAACTTACTCTAATTTGCGTACTCAGTACATTTCGTACTTGACTGATTCTTATAATGATTATATACATAGAATGAGGTCGGCCTTGCGTACGGAACCTAAGCAATTTTGGAAGTTTGTGAACTCTAAGCGCAACTGTGATGGATACCCTTCATCGTTGCGTCTTGGAAACATAGATAGTGTTGATCCCTTGGAGACTTCCAATCTTTTTGGTGACTTCTTTAAAACTGCCTTCTGTGATAACCACTGAGATATTAGTTATAACGATTTTATCCATTTGACGAAGCTTCCGATGACTTCTCTTCAACCTAAGGACCTGTTGTTCGATGAAGCGTCTGTCTTCAAGTACATTTCAAGCATAGCTGATAGTTTTTCTATTGGTCCGGATAGCGTTCCTTCCACGCTCATAAAACATTGTGCTACGTGCATCGTTTCTGTTTTGTGTTATTTATTTAATTTATCTTTAACCTGTGGTGTTTTTCCTAAACAGTGGAAGCTTTCTTTGATTATTCCTTTTCACAAGAAGGGTAATAAGTGCGATATTTCTAACTACAGACCCGTCGCTAAGTTATGTTGTATTGGTAAGATATTTGAAGCCATGGTTTGCGATGTTTTGTCGTTCCACTGCAAACCTTTCCTGCGCTCTTTTCAGCATGGCTTTTCGAAGGGTAAATCTACTACGACTAATTTGTTAGAGTTTACCAATTTCTGCATTTCTGCAATTGAAAACGGAAAGCATGTTGATTGCATATTCACGGATTTTAGTAAAGCTTTTGACCGAATCAATCATAAAATCTTGATTCATAAGCTGACTCTTCTTGGTTTTCCTTCTGTTTTTGTCAATTGGCTTCATTCTTATTTATCGGATCGTACGCAGCGAGTTATATTTCGCGAAGCTCTTTCTGACGTAATAGATAATACTTCTGGTGTTCCTCAAGGCAGCCATCTCGGACCACTCCTTTTTATTATTTTCATTAATGACGTATCTCTGATTTTGACTAATTCAAGAATACTTTGCTTTGCTGACGATGCCAAAATCTTCCGTATTGTTTCTTTCTAATGAAAACGAGTGTGGAATTCTCAATTTGGACTTAGACACCTTTCATAAATGGTGTGCTATTAACTGTCTTCCTCTCAACATCAACAAATGTACTGCTATGTCCTTTTCTCGTAAAAGGAGGCCATTGAACTTCAGTTATACCTTAGACGGATGCTTATTATCTAGACTTGACAAAACCAAGGACTTGGGTGTCTCCTTTTTATGCTGTATACATAAATCGTATTGAGGCTGTGCAGCGGAGATTCATTCGTTTTGCTCTGCGTGGACTTCATTGGCAGAACCCTATTATTTTACCTCCATATGTTGATAGGCTTAAACTCATTCCATTGGATTCTCTTGAAAATAGGCGAAAAACTTCCAGAGTTGTTTTTGCGTTTCAGTGTATACAGGCAGCGACAAATTCTCCTGAGCTCTTAAATACTTTCAATATATCTATTCCTGCGCGCTCCTTGAGGAACCACGACTTCCTCGTCGTTCCTCATCATAGTACGAACTATGGTTTTCACGAGCCGATTTCATCAATGTCTCGTCTCTTTAACAACCAGTTTGATTGCATTGACCTTCATCTTTCAAAAGGTCAATTAAGAGATCAGCTTAGTTAAGGTTACTTTTCATTTTATTATTATTGTTTGTTCACTTTTGGTCATTATCATTGCTTACATATGTATAATTTTTTTTCTTTCTTTTTGTAAACTTAGTAGTCAGATCTTTGATGAAGTTCTAAATAAATAAATAAATAAATTATAACAGCTTGTAAGGCTATTATAAATGAAGTTGATGAACGTATCCAATTATTCTGCCTTTATTGTGCAGTTTTTGTCGTGCTGGTACGTGAGGGCATGAAGGCAGCACTGATGACGTTTATTATATGCGGACCTTTTTGAGTGCAGCAAACTTGGAATAGTGCTGCGTCTGAGATTGTAATGATGGCACTTACGACGTTGAGTCTTGTGTGCTTTTTATGTGTGCAGCAATCTGAGTACTGCTACGTGTGGGAAGGAACTTCCTTCTACCTTGTTCAGAATTAGCTTCTGAATATTTTGTGCAGAGTTAGCCTCTGGAAACAGATCTAAATTAACGTTTGTATGACGCTGTCTAGACCTTTGGATTAACTCCTGTGTGAGATTGCTTGAGTTAACCTCACTTTGCAATCCTTAGGATCAACTCCTAGCCGACGCACTTGAGTGGACAGAAATAACTTCTGTTTCAGAATTGAGTTAACCTCAAATATTTGTAATAGCCAGAATTAAATTCTGTGTTATAGATTGAGTCAACCTCAAGTATGTAGGATGGCCAGAATTAACTTCTATGTGTAGGATTGAGTTAACCTCAAATATTTGTTTAACCAGAATCAACTTCTGTTTTTGGGATTAAGTCAACCTCAAATATTTATGACGGCCAGAATTAACTTCTGTATTAGGATTTGAGTCAACCTCAAGTTATTGGCATAGAATTAACTTCTGTAAGGAATTTCAGAATTAACTTCTGGTTAGGATAAGGATTTTCCTCAGAATAGACTCCAAGGCTTAGGACTTAATCAGATCAACTCTGATTTGGAAATGGGTGCTTTTGCTATCGTTCGCCGCCTTTCTATAGCTGCTGAAGATGGTCATATGATGTACTCCTCATGGCGTTGCCATAGCGACGTTTATACCAGTTGCTGCTACGAGAACATCTGGTTGACGTAATGTCAATTGACTGACATGTCAAATTTGTGTTTGTACATGGAGATTATGTACTTTCAGGTAAGTTTTATATTGTTTTATTGAATTTAATTAATTCTTTAATAATATTTTGTCATTTTAGCTTGTGAATCGTCATCGAGGGATTTTTTTTGGTAATTTGAAGAACGAATTTAGAGGACAGAAGTTTTATCATCAGATAAGTATTAAACATGTTTGATTTAAAAACTTGATTCTTTGTGTGTTTTTGTTTTGTTTTTTAGGAACTCAACTTTTGGATACGTCGAGGGAAGTATGGTTCGGTGGTGGACCGAAGAAACCTGTCTATTAATTTTTACCTTTGTGCTTTTCCGAGTAAGAACCTTAACTAAGGAGAAGGAAAATCACTAATTGGATTTAAGGAAGACACGGCATGTATCTAAGATAATGCATCAAGGTTGAAAAAGGATTTACTGTAAGGACTTACTGTTTCATGACTGCCGGGAGAAATTTTAATAAGACAAGCAGTGTCAATTTGATGGTTTTGGCTATTGTTGCGATTGAATTTATTTTTTTCATTATATTCCATGTCGCAGACTTGCAGGTGAGTATCAATAGGATTGCTGGCCACTCTGGAGGTTTCCATGACTCGATGGAGCCGAAATATTTTGGGAGTTATGTTGATTAAGTTTTGTGCCCAATATACGTCTTTAATCTTTATTTGTTTTTGTCTGGTATCAAGATATATGATGGCCTGTTCGTCGACAATAATCACAGATAACATTAACTCTTGAAAATGAACGATTAAGGTTAGTCGGCATAGCCCTACTTATGAGAAGAAATTGCTTGACATGAGATGTCTTGATTCGAAGAAAATTACGAATTAAATTTCAAACATTTTATTGTGGACTGCTCTAATTTGTTGCATAGTTCACATTTTGTCGATACAGGAGGGTTGACAAGAAATTCAGCTCCTATTTCTTTCTTACTATAATCGTCTCTTCTTCAGTAAACTCAGAAAAAGCATCCTTGAGGGTGCTAGGATTCTCGTAGTCTCGCAATGAACGAGGTAAGAGCAATTCTATTATTGAGTGCAATTATTCCATTGATTTCAGTGGCAAATAAACAAGAAGTAGATGGAGACCTCGGAAGATAGTAGTTATTATATTATATTATTATTATTCTGGTAAAGTACACAAGATTTTACAATCTTTTTAGCATTATTTTGGTACATTTAATAAAAATAAATGAAAATATCGAAAAAAAAATTAAATTAAATTTTGGAAACTAAAAATAAAAATCTACTGAAATAAAGCAAAAATTGGAAATAGATATAAAAATAACAGTAAAACTATACATAAGTAGTGATAAAATAAGAAAACAAGGGCAATTAAAAATTAAATTAAGAACTTATAGTTAAAATACGCGAAATAAAGCGAAATATTAAACATTATTGAAAAATGAAAATTATAATCTTTACACAGGACTACGTACCGCCCTGTCCATGGAATTCTCCTGCGTAGTTATAGCGGCTGAAAATTAAGGCTGTCCTCTCCACCCATAGAAATTACTTCGATCTTTTCCAAGTTCAAATTTGAAGAAATCGTGTTAAGCTCATAAACCTTATTGACTATTTGGAAAAAAGTGCGCTATAGCATAGGCTAAGAAACAACGTTCCATTTTCAAAAACAGCACAAGAGCTTCCAGATTTTAAAAGAGATGTTCACCAACTCGATAGTACCATATTTAAATCAATAAAATCCAATTTTATTTACAATTCCTATATACAAAAACAGAACAACATGGCGTGTCACAATTTATGACAAAACACTCTTGACATTTCTATCAGCTGATCTGTTAGAGATAAACATAACCACAGTGGAATTAAAAACTCATCCCTACAACTCCGCGCGATATCTAGTCAACCCCAAATAAACCACGCAAGCCGATTTTATAAAGGGCAAAACAAACCACACGTAGCAATACGAAGCTCGAGCATTTTATTGGACCCGTACCTAGACAAGGAAACACCGTGACCTCGCCAATGAACAATTTTGACATAGGTATCCCAAATGGATAATGAATATTTCTAACCGAAAAGTCTATTTCTGACATAGTTTTGAGGAATATTAGAATTAAATGAAAAGTTTAAACAAAACGTTTGAGAGATGTGGAAAATTAACATTAAATGAAATTTTTGAGAAATATTAAAATTAAATACAAAGTTTGACAGGTATGGCAAATTAGGTATGAAGAAGAACTGTACTAGAAAAAAAGTTAATTGTAATTACTGTTGGGCAATGGAAAAAACTAAAAGAAAATAAAAACTGTGTTAGAAATAAGAAATAATTGGAATTAATTTTGGCAAAGATTAACTAAATTATTCTTGTAAAAATAGATATCGCTAAGTAGGTTTTAAAAAAAAAAGAGGAAGACCAATGATAAGTTTGTAAGGCGGTCGGTCTGTCTGAAGTTCGCGCTCGGCCATGTAAGATTATTTTTTTAGTAAGACAAGATGCATAAAAAGCAAGGAATAGAAAACATAGGAGATCAAAATAAAAATTGAGAACTTGTCCGGCAAACGTGTTGTTTTATTGTCGTACGGATAATTTTAGTAGAGCTCTTAATCGCCCTAAACAGGAGAAGCCTATATCTAGGACCTTGAATGATGTTTCTGACGCTATCCTGGAAGATCCTGTCTTTCCAACTGGAATTGTTGGCAGAGGAATTCGTATCTGGCTGGATGGCTCACAAATGATTAGGGTTCATTTGGAATCACTAAAAAAAAAAAAATCCGCAACGGAACTTCATCACATTGCAGACCGGTCGGCCAGATGGTCAGTTAAACTTATTTAAATCGAGACTAATTGAATATTCTGCAACAATATTATAGGAATGATAAAAATTGTGAAAAATCTGAAAGTGCGCTACGCCGTGAGACAAGAGACTAAGAGAAATTACGTTAAAAGGGGACGATTAATTAAAAGTGTGGACCCTGATGAGATCTTTAAATGCACCGACAGATCAGGCGTTCTGATAACTAGTGATAACTAGAGGAAGGACTATTTCAGAGACGGGATATTTGGACAGGATAAGAGACTTCCATAACTAATTAATGAAAACGAGGTATTATCACGTTCTGTTTGCGTTCCGAAGCTGTGTACTGGAAAAATTCACGCAGATAATACGGATTGTTTGCACGTAATAAGCTATAAAAATGAATCAGTCCTCTTTGTTGGAAATAATTTCGTATTGAGCAACCTAGCAATTTTGTGCGATAAGGTGAAACATGGTCGAACCGTAAATGATGCTGATACTATCCTTACAGGCAACTTCCATCTTTCGAAGACAAAGGTTATAGGGCTAGGGTATATCAAACTGCCAAAAGTAAAGTACGCTAGAATTAGGGTTTTAACCAGTTTTGAGAGATAATTAGTCAGTAGAGAGCCAGAGCCTACAAAGTACAGCATAAACCTTATTGATAATTAACTTTGTATTGTCGCAGCGTTTCCTATGTTGGCTCAAAATAATGCCTAAAATTTTCACCTTAGGTACCAAATCTAAAATTGCTCCATCCAAGACCATAAGACATGAATCATGCGGGTAAAATCTGCCATTATGGAATACAATACATTGGAACTTGTCGGGGTTTAGCTTTAAGGCGTTAGCTTTGGAGCAGATATTGATTCTATTAATGCGATCAAAACAGTCCTAAAAACATACCAGCAGGTCTGCTTAGGTAGACCTGCACATCATTAACATACATGTGAACGCTGACATCCCGAACGGTTTCAGGGAGATCATTTATAAATAAACTAGTTATTCAACACGGTTAGCATAATGTGGTACACTTTCGTTTTTGTTCTGGAAAATACTAATTAAATGAACTTTCAAGCATTCTTACCTACTGGTTTAGTGGATAGAAAACTAAGAAAGTTTTTAGCTTCCTCGATGCGGATTCAAGTTCGGGAATTATTTTTAAGGAAAGCTCTTGATATAATGGAGTCATTACACCTACATATGTTCGACTAAACACTACTAAAATCAGATTTACAATCACTATCGCTACTAAAGGCACTTCCACTGTCACTATTATTCTTATTTCTTTTATCTGTTTAGGTGTTAATTTGGGGTATCACTAAATTAACACGCATTTCGCTTTGACAGATTTTAAATTTATATCTCAAATTTTAATTCAGAAAAATATCATGCACGTTTTATGATATAGGTATGCATGTAATTCAACTAAATTTCAGAGGAAAATTTTATTTACCTACTGTTAGTATTCCTAATTTTTAATATTTTCCGTCTGTTTTAATGTAAATAACCCACAAATAGAATTTCTCATATTCTCTACTTTCTTTTCTCCCTTGAACCCACGATTATAGGAGCACATCTAAAATGTACAAGTGAACTAGCTTCTATAATTTGATGCTGGCCAAATTACGACTCCACTGTGGTGACATTGTGATTAAGTGGCTCAATTGTAAGTTACCCCACACAGCAATACAACCGGTTACCTCGAATGCTCCAACAATGACGATAACAATTAAATTGAAATTTGCTACTGCGATTGTTGATAATTACAGCTGTACGTATGTTCAGGATTGCTTTATGTCCATACTATCTTTTTCTGCTTTAAACTGCGATGAATCTTTAGTTTTTCATGGAGCGTAAATGATACGTTTTTCGAATAAAAGCTGCGGTGAGTGGAAAAACAGAATCCATTGTAATTTTGCTGATAAGAACTTTGAAAAAAGTGCAGAAGCACTTTAAAAAAAATCCATAAGGGTATTAAATTCACCATGAAGTTTCTAGTTGCTCTGCAACAAAGTTTGATTTGTAATTCAAATCGGCATACCATGATTAAATAACACGTGTTTGCTGAAGAAATTTTTTTCAATTTTTTTACGTATTAATTCGAAAATATTGTTTCCTCAAAAGGCCGCTGCAATATTAATTTTTTAATCCTTTGAACTATTGGGTTCCCATGCTGCCACCAATGTTATAAAATAATATTCTTCTTTAGGCAAGACACGTTAATTAAAACCACAACAGCTTCATAAAGCACTTACAGTACCTTGCCATATTATTAGACCCATTAGAATATTCAGTTTTAAGTTATAATAACCTGAAATGGCCGTCTTTTTTAATTAATCATTTTCCCTGTCCCTTAAGAAATAAAATACAACACCAAACTTATTTAATAAATATTTATGAGACCAAAAACAAAACATACAGACATACGGCGAGGAATGCTGACGCATGTCTTCTTCTATTAAGAAGATGAGCTAATCATGTTTTAAGCATTATTAGCTTATATGAAATAATTTGTGTTAAAATTTTTATGGTTTTTAGGTACATAACAGAATACTTGGTATATTACTACACTTAACAGGAAATTTTTATTCTGTTATTCAAGTTGCTAGGCAACAATGTTAGCATTAAAGTGTTGCCAACATAACAAAGATTGAAAAAAGTAAATACTCCATAAAAACAGTTGTAAGATATCAAATCAGAAGTAAAACCAATGATTTGTTGACAATGGGTCTAATAATTTGGCAAGGTACAGCATGTATTTATTAGCATAATTAGCACGGCACAAAATCTTAATCAGATATTCTTCTGCAGTATTATAATGATATTTAAGAGACGGACCGTGGCGTTCAATATAGATAACATTTTTTGAAATAAAACAAAATTGGCTCACTATACAAGTTAAATTCACAATATATATAAGGGTAGTGGTAATAAATTCCTGCCAAGAACGGTCTATATACACAGGAAGATCTAAGGAGCTATGTGGTTGAACACTCCAAGAGATCCCCATATTTATATAGGCGCATGCTTAAAGTAGAAGCCCAGAAAGTAAGTGCAAATAAGCTCAGAAAATAAGTTCGGATAAATTTTGAAAACGTGCATGTACAAAGTCGTATTAACTTTTCGTGTTTTTTTAGATTTCAGTAATAACCACCCTTAATATGTGAAAAGCTTCTTGGTGATATTTCGTTTTAATTATATTAACCATTTAATTTCATGGTGTGTATGCATATGTATCACCAACAAACTTTAAAGTATTCTACGTAAGAATTTTCTCATATTAAGGGTGGTTATTACTGAAATCTTAAAAAAACACGAAAAGTTAATACGCCTTTGCGTTAAATCTGTGCGTATTATCATGTTCAAAATTCCACATAGTTTGAGAAAAAGCATAATCTTATATAATGACGTGTCAAAAATAAAGAAGTCGGGGTTTTATATGTATTTGATTAGCATTAGAAAATTCTCAAATTCATGCAATTTGCAAAGTTTGGTACAAAACAACGTAATGGTACATCAAATAGATAAATTTGTACTTGAGTATTGAAGATCTTGAAGAGGAAGAGGAAGTGACGGAGAGAAAACTAGTAAAAAAGTTTTGGTTACTAATATATTTTCGTTACTAATATATTTTGGTTTGAAAGTTACTATTTTAAGAGACAAATAACTAGCACAATTTGCATATTATTGGAAAGAAAGTTCAAGTTGTAACAAAGATCGAACCTTTTTCTGTTTATTTTGAAAAAGTCAAATTGTTTACTGCAATAATAAAGGAAATAAAGTCAATAATGTTAACCATGGTAACGAGAAAAATTTCTTGTTTTATATATTTTGCATACAATTTGGCGTTTTTAATTCATTTCATCACCGTCAGATGGAACGATGTCTCTTCGGAAAGCATTCACTTGTTTTAAAAGCTCTGCGGCGGGGCTGTAGTGTGCAGGCTCGTAAAGTGTATGTCGCCATTTTCTGCATTAAGTTTTATCCTTGGTAATTTCCTATTTTTGGTTGGAAAACGAGAAATTAGTTCGGCAGTTCTATTTATAATCTATTTGTTTTTAATTGTTAGATTAAGTAATAGTAATCATGGGACGTGTTAGTAAAATTCAGTTCAATAATGTTGCTAGGTATGTAAATTTATGTATATGAAATATGTAATACTATAAGCAGTTACACAGAAAATTGATCAATATAGTGTACTTTTTTTTTGCTTTTTTTTTTATTTTGATGAAATTTAGGATCCATGTATTACCGAGTTACGGTTTTTTAAAATTTGAAAAATGTGAGAAATTTTGCTTAGTAGATGTAACTTTATCATCGTATCTCCATGAAATACATGTTATTTATTTTGGGAACATTTGATGTTTGCGAGAGAAATTATTCAAATTCATTTTTTCTGAAAATTTGCTTTCAAGGATAATGGATATTTCGGTTATCCTTGAATATCTCCAAATGTGCAGACCCGATATTTATTTTTTTATTATATGGATCTTAATCCCCAATGGGTTTTAGTGAAGATGTGAAGCAATAAATGTTGCCAGACAAATTACAAGGAAAAGTTTCTAACCAACAGCACAGGGTGCACACATTAAGTTCGCCCCTTGCCTGGTCCTCACGCAAAACGGTTTATAAGTTCAAAAAAAAATCCATGAAAAATCTGACAGCAAATCTAAAATCTCGCCATGCTTATGCAATCCTACTGCTGTGCAGATGGCCGAAATGCTTTGGCGTAAATGCACACGAATACCACAGCATCATATAGCTCTGCATGTGCATATAGTGATTTGTTTCAATTTTAAAATTGCATACTTTTATGCGTTTATGTTCTACTGTGCTTTTGAGAACCGAAATCCTGAGCTTTTTTTTTGGTGGTAACCCCCTTTAATACCCCGTGGATTGCTTCACTTAGACTTTAAATTAAACACATACTAGTATTAACTTTGAATTAAAAAAGGAAATATTCACGCACTTTTCTGAAATCAGTGTAAATAATTGTCAGACAAGAATGTCGTCGTGGAATAGATTTAATGGCATTGCAAGTGGTATGCCTCATTTTCATCGTTAAGTTAATTCATTTGACTAATTAAAAAATATCTCCATCTTTTTCCGATTCTTGCAACAGTTCCTATAATCTTTTCTCCCTCGCACATCTCAAATTTTGTTCGTTTAAACCAGAAGAATACCGCACTTACAAAGCCACATTTTTCAATTAAAATTAACACACGTGCGGCGAAATTATATTATTTATCTTCATAAAGTGACTAGAATAAAGAAATTTTACAATAATCTTGCTAAAAGTAAATATTTAAAAATACTTATTTTATAACCAACCATTTCTTTCATAAAAATCCAAATTAGTATTTAAAACGATAAAATTAGTCAAATGAATTAACTTACCGATGAAAATGAGGCAAGTACGAGTATACTTGCTAAGTAATGTTGTTTTGAGTAGCTAAGGGCACTACGCAGTAAATCAAATCAGTTTTATGAAATTGTTAAGTTTAAAAAATTCTTAACTTTGAGTAAAGTATATCATTATTATTTAGTATAGTCATTTGGTTGCAATTTATATTACGGCATACTCAGGGCAAGAGCATAAAGGATATGCAGTATAAACGGGCGAAGTACAGTGATGCCATTACGAGATTAGCAGTAAGCTTGCACAAGTTTAAATGGCCTTAGCTGGTGCGTTTTCAAGGTAGACCGCATGGCAAAGTTGGTTTCTAAGCTCGGAGTGGGAAAAAAACGAGTAACGAGAGTTCTGGAAGCCATATTATGGCTTAAACAGCGGTGAAAGCTGTACGAGTGATATTGAAATAAAAGAAAGGAAACGAAGTAAAGATACATTTTTAGTGGTTTTGACGTGGTTTAAAGCGGCCACACAGAATAAAGAAGTGACTGATATAGAGGCAGCAAGCTACAACGAAGTACATTATTTATAAGGAGAAGGAAATGAGAAAGAAGGAGCCAGAAGCCTTAAAGGAAAAACTAAGATATCATTCTCTTTTGTTAGAAGTTAGAAGCTGATTGCAAATATTTTTGGTTAAAGATACCAGCTAATTTTGTAGATGCAGAAAAGAGCGAGACGGCTAAGTCCTGCAAGAACCCGTGTGCTGAAACATCATCAAGTGCCGTAAGCGTGTTGCGGAAGTATCCTAAGGAACAAATAACATTATCGAAGTGCAGCAGGCATGCAGAGGACCTTCCAGGAGAGCACAATCGCCACTTAGGTTCACGAGAAAAACAAAATCAAGTTTGGGTAAGCTGACACATAAGTGCAACCAAATCGACATAGTAAAAGGGAATGATACAATTGTCAGAAATTTGTTCGTCTCAATTTCAATCATCCTTATCACAGTGAAAAAATTTTCTATTTGTAGACTTCTTTGCTTTCCCACTAGCACATAATTACTTTTCCCGAAGTGATTTAAATGAAGAAAGTAATGTTTTGTGAAATGCTTTAATATATTCAAAACGTATTTCAGTCAATAAAATACGAAAAACTCAAAACAAACTCACTGGAAATGACTTTAGTCACCTCATGACGTAGCAACACAAAAAATTCCTCTGGAATTGGCCATACCTTGTTATCTTTGTATCATGGTTAAAGGGGTGAAAGTTTGTTACGTTAGATACGACCGGCAGGTTAGTAGATTCATTATGAAACTGGTGTAGTATTTTATTATTAAAATTTGAATATCAGGAATGTTTGTAAAAATTTTAATCCAAAACTTGTTCCTCATAGTAAATAAGAAATGAAGGCAGTAGCTTTTTTTTTTTTTTTTTTTTTTGAAATTCAAATTAATTTATTTGAACAACTACATTAGTAAGATTTCGATCTTATGAGTAAGTGTAGGATAGCTAATAACATACTTAATAATAATAGAAACAGTTAAACTAAATTTCAAAAGAGAAAGAAAAATAAAGAAAAAGTAATTCATAATATATACAAGCGGATATACTAAATTAACCTAACAAAAAACCCTAATCCCTCAATACAAACTTAAATTCTTAGTTTATAATTGTAGAAATAATACCTAAATAGTAGTTACTATAAATAGTAGAAAATAAACAAGAAAAAAATGTACGTAAAACTATTGGATGGATCGGAAATGTGCAAATAAATCATTGCCAAAAATGCTACTGCTGATGCTTCTCCTTAGATGAATTGGAAGAGAGCTCCACATCCTGGTGTTACAAGCGATTTAAAACCAAAAAGGTTATGAGGCGAAAAGTATAAAATATTTCTGCTCGCCGGTTTGCTTGAGCTCCAGATCAAAAGCGAGTTGTCTAGTTGTTAGATTGTAAAACTTTCATTTCTAGAGACGACAAATAGCCTCTAAATAAAAAAAAAACGCGTACAATAATTGGCGCATTGAATTTGAATTTAAGTTCTACGAAGTTAGGCATTTCACTTCATAAATCTATTGTGAATCCCCGTTCAATTTACTCCCTTTCTACCTTTAGACTGTAATAAAGTTCAGAACCATTCTGGGATTGAGATTCCACACGCAGTTTGGTGGAGGAAAAGAATGGTCGAGGTGGAGTAATTTCCGCCTGGCTAATATACATCGCAATTGCAGAGAATTTGCTCCGAGGTTTCATGAGTGTCCTGGCAGAGCGGCAGGATGAAGTCTCAGCTAAGGCTATCTTGTTCAGGTGATGCTGCAAGGACCAGTAGCTTGAGAAGTTCTATGTAATCATTTCAATCTCTGTTATCTTAAGGAGTCGGTGTTCTTTTGTTTTCTTCGTCAGAGGTGTCGATAAACTTTTTTTTTCCGAACGTAGTCCTTGTAGCCTTTCTAAATAAAGAAATTTTTCGTTGTTCTCCCAATTAGTTATACTAGCTCTCAGGTAACACTTCGATGTGCCAGAAAATGGCTCTGCTCCAACAAAGATAATTTCGGCTTCTCTTTTGGCTAGGCTCCAGCAAATTCTTAGCCTTTATGGCCTTCATGTCAAAATACCAACATGAAGATTACATTGTTTCTCCTCGATATACCGTTAATGGTTTTCATATACTCCCTGGCTATTCTTGATTTAAAGAGAAGTCTTGACTATCCGGGGAGATATTGATTGAGCCATTGATGGCTCTTTTAATGCAGTTTAGGTGTATTCTTCTATGAATAATATCCCAGCCTGGAATGGGGTAAGAGTAAAGTCCAGGGCCTTTGAGGTAGCTGGAAGAGAGACATTTTTAGAAATGTGAGATTCACTTTGCAATGATTTTAAGAACAAGTGTGAAATCATCAGTGTATTAAAGATCTTCAGTTATCCCCAAATACTGTGATGCGGCGCATTGAGGAAATAAGTAAAAATGTACACAGAGCTGTTGCTTATTGTATGATTTTTGAATATAGAGAAGAATTGCTGGATATGACATATTTGAAACGAAGGAGTAGAGATTTTGGTATATTCAACTACTCTAAAGTTCATTTTGGTGATCTCGAACTGCCACTTTATAATTGATTTCAGTAACATGAGATTCAAAGGAACAATGATAGGTCGAATAAATGGATTTATAGATCTACATATTTTAAAATGATGCCAGACTCCCACATTTCTCTATCACTGTTGTATGCTAGACGAAAATACAAGTTAAATAATGTGAAAACCTAAACTGTTTTATGGCAACATCAAGTAGGGGTTGCCCGATTTAGTTCATTTGTGAAATTTCAATTACTATTTCTATGAAAGCTATGACTACGAAATTTCAGCTATCTGCGTCGATGTTCCAGGCAGTATCCAAATGTATAATGAAACAAGTGAAAAAGTTAGAATTGGTCTAAGACCAATTTTTATGATACCCTAGATCAGGGGTCGGCAGAAGCGGCTCGTGAGCCGCATGCGGCTCTTTGCATAGTTGTTTGTGGCTCTCCAGGTATAAACTAAAATTTCACCTTACCTCAATTCTCAAGCAGCATTATTTATAACTAATGAGTTTCTGAGATAGAGCCGCCGAACCGACAAACTTAGGCTCATACGGCATACTCTCTACTCTACTCCTCTGATAAAAAGCAGATTACATGCAGCGAAAGAGAATGGCAAATGATTTATTTTCGTAAATAAATGAGAAGGAGCGGAGTTTTCAGGTTTTACTCTCATAAAATATTCCTGCGCTTTTTTGAAAACAGGTTTTTCTGGAATATTGAGAGAGTTGGTTCTAAAGTTGTTGCTGAATCCTATGTTATGTTCCAAAGTTGTTGCTGTAATCCTGTAACATTTGAACACACGTGCTTCTGTTTACATTCGTTTTGCTCTGAAGAGATTAAGTGAGAGAAACTCACGCCTGATTCGCTGATGTTTTTGGGGAAAATGAGAATTTTATTTGACAGAAATATTACATCTTCTTTCAGCACCATGGCCAGAGCGAAATTTATCTTTTTCTTAAATTTTTAAAAAAATTGAGGTAGTGTGACCCGATGTACATACATTATTATGACTAGTTTGAAAGGATTTTGAAGATATTCAATGAGATTTCATCATTCGGGTAATTCTACGTTCTCTCCAATTTTTGTTTTTCACTTGTTCTCTCAGTTCCACTACAATAATGCATAGCCAAGTTCTTCTCCCCCATTCATGCAACAGACGACAGTATGTATAGCACATTATTTGTTTCTTTCTAGAAAACACGAAAAATTTGCAATTTTGTTCGGCTGATTCCTATCTTCCTATTAAGTTATCTTTGGTCAAGCTTCGAGCTTAGTTGCTGTTTGTTGTGTTTCGATTTCGTCTGTATATGTGTGTATTTATCGCGTTGTTTTGATATTGTTTGAAGCCTTTAGCAACAGGAACAAATCCACGGTAAATGGTTTTTTTTTTTAATTTAAACATATCACTTTCGACTTCAGGGCAAATATTTCTGTAACATTTTAGCAGAAGAACATTCATACACAGTTTTAATAGATACTGTTCTTCTGATAGACCAGATGACAGATCTCCCCCTCCTACAATATTAATTTTGATTTTTTTCAGATTGTGGTCTATTCCAATTTATACAACTCAACCACAAAGTCGCTTCGGGTATATACAAAAAGAAGAGAAAATAGTTGATGAAAATGGTGACTTTAATAAAGAATAGACTGAGTCATATACGTTCATTCAAAATATGGAGTATGAGTGCCTGTGGTATGTTGGGCTGGGCTATTTGGTGGCTGAGGAAACGTTACCTAAGGCTTAGATGGATGTGTAGAGCTGTGTAATTATGTGGATCAGATATGTTGTGAAATTCCCTAAGTGACTTCCGACTTGTCTCATCTGTCACGAAAATATCACAAATAATAAGAAAACGAACTTAGAGAGACATTTATCTACAAAACCTACTACATTCGCGAGCAAATATCTGGCAGGTGACGCACGGAAGAGAGCTGTCACAGAACAAAATCAGACTTCGAGCTCCGTATTTGACAACTGGACACATAGTGCAAATATCGTCAATCATGCTAGCTTTGTGGTCTCTCTGGAAATCTCTAAAAGAGGAAAACCGTTCACAGATGGTGATTTCATTAAAGAGTGCTTTGTGAAAGCATCCAAACAGATTTTTTACGACTTTAAAAATAAAACTGCACTCACAAAAAGAATAAAAGAATTGCCTGTATCTGTGAAAGCAGTGCAATACAGATTTGCCAGAATGTCTTCGAATATAACAGAGCAGCAAGTCGAAGATATTAAGCTGGCAAGGGAAAGGAAACACGTTATTGGAAGAAGTAAAGCGTTTCGAAAATAAATTTCAAGTTCTCACCGAAGATATAGAGAGCGGTGAATTTCTTCACGTCAAGAATTTAAGACAATATCGTGACGAAAAAAGCATTTGTTTTGATGCGATTTATTTCAGCAGCGTATTTTTAAAGCTTTACCTACTTTTCTTCGAAAATACATTTCTTCGAAAATACATTTCTTCGAAAACACATTTCTTCGAAAATACATTTCTTCGAAAATACATTTCTTCGAAAATACATTTCTTCGAAAAACTTTTCTTTGAAAAATTTATCTTCGAAAACATATTTCTTTTCGTTCCGCGAAGAAATATTTATGTTTTCCGAGAAAAGTTTATTTTCAAAACCATGCATCTAACGGCGGCAAAAAAAAAACAAAAACATAAATAGAAATAGGGCCATAATTTCACTATGTCCTCGTCGTTGGCCTAGGAAGAAACGTAAGGATACCATTTTTAAATTTGAAGAACACTTTTGGTGAACGTTTTCAACAATTCAGAGCAAATAAGGCTTTTATCGTTCGTGCTCACAAAATAAATGTCAATGATCTTAACTTATCACAGTTCGATACAGATGCTGGTTCACTGCAGATGCAATAAATTTATTTAAAAAGCAAGGAACTGAGGAGCAGCAATTTACAGATCTGACCAGCCGCTTGTAAGAGCTCGAAAGAAAGAAATGCAATTTGATTTTTCAGCATAAGTGGACAGCTAAAAAACAACTGCCAACAACAAAAGTAATAATATTTGATACGTGGAATATTAAAAAAAAAACTATCCTTTGTTATTCTGACAATTTTTGGCTCTACATACATATATATACATGCGAACAAACATTCTCAACTATGAACCAAACAAAAAATAAACTTACAAGCAGAATAACGGGTGAAAACTTACAATCATATATTCAATTAAAAATAAGCAGCTATTTGCCCCTGATACCTTTGTTATCCTGTTTCTATGACAATTTGGCTCTTCTCACTTAACAAACTGCCGACGCCTGCCCTAGATGAATGCACGTATGAAATTTCGTATGTTCACCCATTTGAGCACTTTTGATTTTTTGCATTGGTTTCTCACATATATTTCTAGAACGGCTCGTCGGACAGAAAAAATGATTATAACCAATTTTATAGGATTTCTTATTCTGAAGAAGTTTTTGGTACAATAAAAATGTCTAGGACTGGTCGTTTTCAAAGTATATGTAAAAAACCAAAATTATTATATGGCAACACCAAGAAGGGGTTGCCCAATTTAACCCATTTTTGAAATTTTATTTGCTATTAGTATGAAAACACAGCGTACCAAATTTCAGCTTTCTATGTCGACGTGTTCTCAGGTAGTGTCCATATATCGTGGAAAACGAAATTTTTGTATGGCAACCCCACGAAGGAGTTTCCCGATTTGTCTCATTTTCGAACTTAATTTTACTTTTTTTTTTAATGTCCGTGTACAAAATTTCAGCTTTTTAGGTAAACGCGTTCTCGAGTTATCGTGCGCACAGACAGACAGACAGACCGACAGGCGGACGGACGGTCATGCAAAAATCAAAATAACTTTTAATATTATGCATGGGTGTCCAATTCATTTTGCTCTACCATCATTATTTCGAGGTGTTACAAACGGAATGACAAACTTAGTGTACCCTATAGATTTCATCTAGGGTATCATAAGTAACACACTCCTCAATTGTCATATAATAATAGGAAATTTGTAACGCATTAAACATTTCAAAAGATGCATATGCAAAAAAAAAAAAGATAAAAAAATCTATAAAGAAAAGAACATAAAAGCACACAAGCATTTAAGTTCATCAAAAGAATCACTGGAAAAAACAAATTTGTCAAAATTATCATTAATAATTTCATTCATGATAATTCACTCTCATTAAAAATAAGAATGTGAGGTTGTCAGCTTGCTGACACGGCATTTCTTACGATTTATGGCCTACACTGACCTCAATGAACCCGAATGCTTGGACTGCTTAAAATGTGAAACGGCGAATTGTTTGATTGCGATACATCCTGTCAATAACTCGCATTCAATGGTTCAATAAAGAACTGAAACGTCTTCAAAATAGAAAGAATAAACTGTGGAAAAGTTATATGCGGGATAAAGACATTATAAGTCACAACAATTTCTTCACATCATATAATGAGTTCAAAGAGCCTTCCTCCATACGTTATGATAAGTATATTCAAAGCATGCGTGCTAAATTATTTAGTTACCCTCGGATATTTTTTAAGTTTATCAATATGAAGAAAAAAACACACAATTATCCCAAAACCATGAAGTATAAAGACTTTGCCAGCGATGATTCGTCTGAAATTTGTAATATGTTTGCCTCTTTTTTTGACAATGCCTTTGCCTCGTCAAATTTTCAACCTCAAAATAGCAACTTCAGTCATATGAACGACTCTCATAACGTTTCATTCACTATCCCTTCAATTACACAAGAGGATATACTCGTTCATATTAATGGGCTTCCGAATGACTTCACAACGGGTCCGGATGGGATCCCTCCAGCCTTTTTTAAGTCTTGCTGTCTTTCTCTGGTAGGTCCGTTGAGAATTATTTTCGAAAAATCGCTCGATAGTGGTTGTTTCCCCCAGCTATGGAAAAATTCCTTTATCATACCTATCCACAAAAAATGTAGTAAAAACGATATTTCTAACTATGGGCCTATTGCAAAGTTATCTTGCGTGCCCAAATTATTCGAATCTAAAATTGCTTCTCAACTATCAACCTCCTGTAAAAATTTACTCTCTTCAAACCAACATGGGTTTATTTCGTCTACAACCACGAACTTGTTGGAATTTGTCTCAGATACCATTGGCGGATTTACAAAATGCTACCAGACAGATTGTATTTATACAGAATTTAGTAAAGCATTCGACAAGTTATCTCACTCCGTGATACTCTTTAAAATGGAAAAGTATGGGTTTCCTTTAACATTTCTTAAATGGACGGAGTCTAACTTAAATAACAGAACATATCAAATCTTATTTCGACATTCCATCTCAAGAGTCTTGAAGGCTTCGTCTGGCGTACCTCAAGCGATTCACTTGGGCCCCTTGTTCTTTATTCAGTCTATTGATGACATTGTCTCTGTTGTGAGGTACTGCAAAGTCTTGATTTATGCTGACGACATTAAACTTTTCGCCCAGATTAAATCTTTTAACGATTGTGAGCAGGTACAGAGTGACCTACACAGATTTTACGATTGGTGTAAAAGCAATAATTTGACAAATGTGAGGTTATGACTTTCCACAGAAATCAAAAATCAATTTCTTACGATTATGTGTTCTCCAATTCCTCGATTCATCGTGTGGGTGCTGTTTGTGACTTGGGTGTCAAATGTGACCATAGCTTGAATTTTATCTCCCACATATACTACAGAGTATCAAAGAGTAGCTCCATGCTGGGCCTTATAAAACATTGGTCCCGAGAGCTCTTGAATCCTACCATAACTTTGCGTTTGTATACTTGCTTTTGTAAGACAACTTCCTGAATACGCTAGCCAGGTCTGGTCTCCATTTTACGGTACCCACATCGACGGTATCGAGTCTGTTCAAAGGAACTTCCTACGATTTGCTCTCAGGCACCTACCCTGGAATAATTCATTAATATTTCGACCCTTTGAGGATTGGTTGAAGCTATTAAATTTTCTCTCGCTTAAGAAACGTCCCATAGTTGCCAATCTAACTTTTGTGCATCAGCTCTTAAACGCGAATATTGATTCCACGTTGTTGCTTAACAAAATCGTTTTTCGTGATAGTAGGCACAATTTGAGAAGGCTACCTCTGTTGCATGTTAACTCCTCAAGATCTAACTTTAGCATGCATAAACCTGTAAATCCCATGTGCATAACTGTTAATATTAAGGCTTAACATTTTACTGTTGACGTTTCTAGGCATGTTTTAAAATAACGTCTATATAATATTTAATCTTGTTTTTTTGATTTAATGTTCTTTCAATTTTTTTTGTTTTATGAAAGTATGCATGTAAATAATTTCATCCGGTGTGTGGTTTATGTTTAGTTTAACACACTAATACTAACACCGACTAAGTGATGAACCGCTTGTATTGTTGACCGTTTATTTATTAAACGTGTAAATGCAGCGAGCTTGTGTTAAGCTGGTTCTGATAGTCATTTATATTTATGAATAATTTTCTGATCTTTTTGATTCTTCTTGATTGGATAATATAAATAAGTTGATTTTGGTAATGAAGACACATCAAGTTTCAGATAAGTCAAAGCGTTTTTTATAGACTCGTTCCTCGTTTGCTTAGGCAATCTCTGACGCCATTCCTCTGCAAATATCGGATGAGCTATGTCACCTGCGCACCAGCGCTAGAAATAGGCTGAGCTATCGCGCCTGTATCATGAGGCAGTCTCGGACGCTTTACTCCACACACACATCGGTTGTGCTATTGTTCATTTGCACACGTTGGCTGAATCATCTGACCCTGAACCGACTGGAAATCAATCCATAAGACTTGTAACCATTATGTAACCAAATAGGGTACACGGTACTTTTTCGAGTTTAAAATGATATATTTCTTTTCACATCGCTCTTAGAGGCATTTGTATCCTTGAGAACTCCTAAGAAAATACTTCTAAAGAATCTTCGATTATTTTCGATACAAACCGAGTTTTAGAAATATGGCTTTTTGCTATTTCTGCAAACTATACTTTTATCACCCAAATGACGTACCCTATACCCTATGAGTATCTCCGTACTTTTCGTGTGAAGTGAAACGCAATTAATTATTAATAACTAATTATTTATTTAAATAATGTCTAATAACACAAAATGTAATTGATTGGCTATGTAATGTAACAGTATCCATCGCAGTCAACACAGGTAGATGGCGTGGCTTTTACATGCTTATTGTATATATTGGTTTCTTACATATATTGCAGCTTTCCTAGTCTTGCGGCGCCTGTTTTCGTCTGCAAGGCATCCATGATATACAGCTCTATGCTTAGTCCTGCCTGATGCGTCCTTAGGTGGACTCTGTGGTGCTTGTGCCTTTGTTAGGACTCGTGTAAGCCTCTTTCCCAGGGCTATTTCCATCGCAGTTCGTACATAATAATGAGAGATAACTTTTTCAATTTTGACCTGCTCAGGACTGACAGCAGGCAAAATTTTTTCCCCAAACAAGTCCTTGGAGAATAAGCGGCGGCATTCTGTTCGTTGTATCAAGGTGTGAAAGTTATGTATACGATTGAAGTTGCTAAACATGCTACACTATTATGTTAAAAAAAAAATGCAAGCGTCCATCTATTGGTTCTATGTTTGATGGTGTATTCTTAGCAACTGTCCATTGTGTCTACTCCCAACTTCTTTTCGTTATAGAAGTGTATTATTTCTGGTTTTTGTGCAGAATTATCAAGGCAATTCGGTAGGCAATGCATACTTGACAGCAACAGTACGACTTTGTTTTTCTTTGGAACGTACCTTACTAAATTGGCTTCTGGATAAAAGGCAAAAACCTCTCCTGTTGTTCTAGTGAGGAAGCCGGGCAAGGTTGGACTTTGTTTTGACGCGAAGAAAGTCATTTATGTTACTTAGAAGGACTGCCGCAGGTAAACGCACTTTTCGGTCGAATTCCTCCGGCGAACTACATTATAAGCCTGGACTTGAAAGGCGCTTTCTGGCAGATCGCACTAGACACTGATTCGAGCAAGAAGATCGACTTAACAGTACCTGGTCATTCTCTCTATCAGAACACAGTGATGCCAGTAGGCTTAGGCAACGCTTCACTACCTCTGTGCCGCCTAATGGACAAAGACAGCCAATGTAGGCTTTGTTTTTTTCTGATTATTTCCACTAAAGTATTGCCTATCTCGTCAGTGCCACCAATTCAATACGTGGGTGTATACATTTTGGACGGATCCCTTCATCAATAGCTGCGATATATCTTTCGCTAAAGGCTTATGTATATTACATTCAGTATAGCAGGGGTCATAAGTGATGAGTTTGAACAACACATTTTCTTGCCCATGCACTAATTTACGGGCAAATTATGTTAAAGTACCGGTACCTCACTCGAGTGATAGAAGGTTAAAACTTTTATGGTCACACAAGGATTAAGGTTAAGAAGAGATCGACTTGACCGAACCATTTCAACCAGAGAAAATGATGGTTTGACCCAATCATTACTAATGTAAAACAGTCTTTTAAACCAGTCACTAACAATTCTTAAGTAGAAAGCCATATAATCTTCTCATATTTGTTGGAAAAAAAATAACTTCAAAGCCTGCTCTTTTCGGCTAGAAAAATTGAAAAGCTGAACTAGATTTATATTTTTACCGAAAAAGAGAAGCTTTTCTAGCTTCGAAAGTATTACCGGTCAGGAACAATAAGTAAGGAAACCTTTTTTTCGTAAAAAGTCATAACTGATTCGGTGCGTGTCATTTTCACATAGCACACTAAATATCAAATCCCAAAACAATAAAAACGTAGAACAATTCCCTAAATTTAAGACACGTTTTTTCCTAAAAGTAAATGTCATTTCCTTTGATAGAAAGGGAAAATCAGTTTATTGTATTTTTTTTTTAGAATTACCCAAGAATCCTCTATCATACAAGAAATAGGTCAATCAGACGATATCGTTAAGTGCGTGGAGTCAACTAAGTCATATGTTTCCTCGTGCGTGTTGCTATTTAAAATTCGTTAAGACCAGTGCAGTGCAGTGAAAAGTGCTTTACATTTATTTATAATATACCTAACCGCAAACTTTCAATTATAAAAATCCGCCGCGCCGTTTCTAACAAATCAGTTAAATATTAAAACTAAGTAACTAAATCTATAACAGCCAAGTTAAGGGCTTTTCTATTCCTTATCGGCATTTAATAAGAGCAACACAGCAAGGTAATGTCTTTATTGTTCCCCATCAGAAATCAGTGCAAGTTCATTAGGACTTGTCACTGATCAGCATTACGGGTGCACCCCATTGTGGTCATTGAACTGCACAGTCAGGTACTGAAAGCAGCAATTAGACATTACACTATTGTTGTTGTTTTTTTTACCTCGCCGTGTCGTTGACTGCTGCTGGTGGTGACAGTATATTTGTGCTGTTGTGTGTCGCTCTTTCTTTGCTTTTTGATTTTACTTTGAGCATGCAGAATTTTATTTTAGATTTCTGCAGCATTCATGGATTGGGAGCAAATCTTTTTTCGTTGTACTGCCGCCTTAATGAAAAAAAATCCAGCAATGCTTGCACTAAGTGAAACCAAGGTCATTTCTGATGCTGATATTAATCAGTATCACGTCTCTGGTTACAGCTTGGTGCCTGTTTTTTACTAATATAGAGGGGTCACATTATATATACGGAATGATGTTGCCTTTACCGTCCTTAGGGATATTCCTTCCATCAATACATCTGAATTCGGTTTAAACTCCACAGACACATCATTTATTTCTCCGGTATCCGTTTTTCACAATATTTCTAACAATAATACCGTGGCTCAGATATTCCTCCACCACAAGTCTTGTGGGGCGCTATGTTGAACCAAAGAACATATAACTTAACTGTTAAATGTTCTTTGGTTGAACTCTTCTGTGAATTTTTTAATTTACATGAACTTATGGATGCACCAACGCGAGTACCTGACGCAGCTGGCGATAGAGCTAACTTATTAGACTTGTCTCTTTCATCTCACCCCGAAAAATATCTAATCTTAGTCAGTTCCCCCTTGGTAATTCAGACCACTTTTTAATTACGGCTCAATTTACCATCTCCAACCTGTGCCGCCCTACCACTCCACGTACAAGTAGGGCTCTCTGGCAATCAGCACCTCAGGGTTATTGATTGTTCAGTCTGTTTTGCTTCGGGGGATGCCAATAAATGCACCCTGGAGTTCTCTCTTTTTAAGCTGTAGGTTAATGAAAAAAGAGAAATTCTCTTCCCATAAATTCTCAACCAGTTGATCAGCCGCAAAATTTAATGCATTTTGTTCTTTTCTTATAGATTTTGTTGAACACTTTTACCTATGTACATCTTATCGAACAAAAAGGAAAAAAATCATCCCATAGTAAAAATGGAAATGGAATAAACACAGAAAATTCAAAGTAAATACGTAGTATTTCGCCTCATATATACTCATACTCAGAATTTATACTGAGACTATATATGATGTCTGCTAAGCATTTTCTTCTGGCATCTGCAGCGTGCAGGAAGAGGGCGTACTGAAGAGAATTCGTTTCTGCTGATACGAAACGCCTTATACTCTACTAAATATTGCTGATCTGGAAAAAATTAAAAAAAAAAACGAGGTGAAAACTCACAATTACGAATTCCCAAGTTTTCAAGGAAGTTAATTCAATAACGAAGGGCAGACGATTGTCCTTTTCAGAATCTACAATTAAACATACAGAAATCATTTAAGTACCAACAGAAAATAAGAGTAAAAAATAAAAAATAGAGAATAAAAAGAAGTAAAAACCACAAGTACACATATTTAATAATTCGAAATAAAAAATCTTTGAACGTTTTGAGACCTAACCCTGCAAAACCTAACGTCCCATACAACCTAACATAGCCTTCCCCACTACCCTCCTAACGCTACAACCAACCAAACGAGAATTTGCTTGTCCTGTCTCGTTCTTTTTCCTACAGTTTTGACACACGTCAATTAAGATTAGGGAACATAATTGGTATACGACATTGGCATTGACAAATTTTGGTGAAAAGGTTGGTTCGTTTATTGGCAGCAGTTTTAAAACAATGAACAAAATTTGTATGGTTAGGAAAATCACACGAATAAGAAGATAAAGTTTGGGTTAATCTGTTTTTATGATATCGAAAAGAACAACACTTATTGAATGTTATGATATGGAGAAATGGGGACAATTATGAACATCTCAAGATTTACTATTGTTTGTAAGTAATTGTAAAACAAGAGAAAAATTTTACGTAACGCGTAACGGTTTTAGATGAAAGATATCGCAAAGAAGCAAAACTATAATATGTAATTAGCCCTTGCAGAGTGTATCTACGATTTGCAATTGAAAAGCTGAGTGCAAAAGTGGCCCCTCGCACAAAATGTAAAATTTCAAACTAAGCGCGCCAAAAAAATTCCCATATTTCACTTAACAGATAAAAAAAGTCCTGAGATAATTTTCCCATCCACTGTATATTAAATTTTTATGCTCTCAGTCATTTAATCTCTTGTTGAATGCAGAAGTGGCCTCAGCAAAAATTCTTGGCCTAACCCACAATTAATTTTTGTTTGTAGTGGCTTGGGCCATTGTTATTCCTCTAAACAGAATGTGTGAAAGTGAGTAGGGCAAATCGTAAAAATTGGCTATATTTTAAAATATAATAATTTAAAACTATTTGTGTTAGGCGATATTTCATGTACGAGTTCTATTTTTCCGGACGTTTACACTTTTTCATACGCAATTCTGCTAAAAGCTGTGCAACTGCCAAAGGAAAAAGGATACCGGCAAGAAGTCTTTATCACCAGTTCTCAATATAAGAATTTTGTACCACCTTTTCAAAAAAGGCGTTAAGTAGGAAAATGCCATATTTTTTTTATATTCCGAAAAGTTTTCAATGACTTTAATCTTCACTTTCATCCAAATGTATCAGATAGTTGCAAGAAATGTGACTTGTTTAATATGAAGATTCGTTTTGGTAATACGTCAGAAAAACCTGCACTTGAGCAAGAAAGAAATCGTCACTTCAGGAAGGCTGA
Source organism: Dioctria linearis (assembly GCA_963930735.1). Taxonomy (NCBI): domain Eukaryota; kingdom Metazoa; phylum Arthropoda; class Insecta; order Diptera; family Asilidae; genus Dioctria; species Dioctria linearis. The sequence continues at coordinate 290,061,961 of OZ005740.1, read as the reverse complement.
GTCAGCCAGAAGTGGGATGGTAAAGGATGCTGAAATGCCTAAGGATTCTACAAATGAATTGACAGTTATCGCATTTGATTTAATGAAAACTTTAGCTACTCCTGTAATTTCTACTGGAATCTCATATTATAAACGGCAATTATGGACCTATCGTTTTGGGGTACACAACTTAGCCAGTAAACAAGCGACGATGTATATATGGAACGAAACGGAAGCTTATACAGGTCCCCAGGAAATAGCCTCATGCTTCTCACATTATATTAAAAATAATGTTAATACGAGCAAGTTAGTAATGTATTCGGATGCTTGTGGGTGACAGAATCAGAATATTGAAATGTAATGCATTCTGTAATTACTTAGTATGTTCTGAAGAATATCCTATCAATTTAATATGTAGATCACAAGTTCTTGATTTCTAGCCATTAATATCATCCATGCGATGAAAATTTCGGATTAATTGAGAAACAGATAAAGTTTCATAATAATATTTTTTACCAGATGATTGGGTTGAAGTTGTTAAGCATGCAAGAAAAAAACAGACATTCGAAGTGGTTCGAATGAAAAGAGAAGATTTTAAAAGTGAAAAATGTTTGGAAGATAATATAACTAATAGAAAAATTAATGCTTCTAAGGAAAAAGTGGAGTGGATAATGGATAATGGATAATGGCTAGCAAAAACTCATTATGTATGTTTTATAAGTATTCCAATCATCTCGAAAAATTTTTTTTATGACGTTGATCTATCCAAGCGTAATTCAAAAACCCAATCGCAGTCCTTGGAGTGCTTGTATCCAAATGGGAGATCTATTGATACATTAAAATTCAACGATTTGCAACAACTGGTGGAATTTATACCACCCATCCATCACGCATTCTACAAGCAACTTAAACACGCCAAAAATTCATATTAAATTTAATAATATCAAAACATTCGCTGTGAAATTATGAGCATAATTTCTTTTTTTTTATGGAAATGTATTTTTGTTAATTTAATTTTTGTTTTTGTGTATTGTAAGAAACTGAAACTTAAAATAAATCCGGTTTCTTAAAGCAGCCCAAATTTTTTTTCCTAAAATAAAGAAATTTCTACGTGCAAAAATGGCATAAATTAAACGTGTAGAGTTGAATAGACCACAGGATTTAATGCAAAAGATAAAAAGTGGGAAATTTTTACTTTCGCTTGTCTCATTTCAATCATTATAGGCTTAGGCCACTTTTGCGCTCAGTTTCTCAATTAAGCTGTAAAGTTTTTATTGTAAAACCAAATCTCCCTGTCATTTTAAATCCATTAATGCCATTTTGAAGTTCTCCCAGCCATATTTGTGCGTTTCAATGTTGGTAAGATGGCACATCTATTACATTTTGTAAAAGAAAAGAAATATTTTTATAAAATTCTTTATTTTGTAACCATGCAAAATATTAAAACCTAAGGTAATGGAATCGTAATTTTAAAACATGGTTTGAAATAGTTTATTGCAATGGTTAATATGTTGCTTTCTAAAGACAAGGGTGTACTTAGATGTGAATTGTAAATTTCCTTGAAACTTTGCGATAACAGAACAAATTCAAATCAATATGGTCATTAGAGTTTGTTTTAATGCTTCCTAATTTTGACGATTAACAGGGTGCTAATGTTGCATCAATTTAATTTTTCGTGATGCTCTTATAAAGATGTCCAGCATCAATTTTTATATTTTCCCTATATGTTGTAATGATTCCAGCTCATCAAGGAAAACTGTCTTCCTGAATGAGAGATCGTGCTGAAATTGAAATTATTTAATCTGATTATGGACTTGTCACTGGTTGCTTCGTCAGCTAATGCTAAAACTCGAACTAATTTTAAATTTTATGTTTTACTAATTATTATGGAAATTAGTAAATATTAAGTTTCACGTCTTACTAATCACTTTGCATGTGGAATGTAGAAAAATCACGGCAGCATTGACCTGAAAAAGTATTATAAAAAGGGTTTGCAACTTCAAAAAGATGTCAGTTTCTCAACAGGACTATGGGAGGTAACACGAAGTGAATATATTAGAAGCTCCCAGTAGTTATTAATTAAAGGTGCATCAACGTGCATAAGTGAAATAATTTCTAGCTTTTTTCAGGTTTTGCGAACCTCAGCATTGTATCTCGAATGATACATTACGTTACGAAGAATCTGCGCACACAGGTACATTGGGAAATTATACTAATACACACAACAATGTGGAAATATTGATACTATTCCAATATCTTCCCTTTCACAATAACGTCGACATCAACAAATGCTTTTACTTTTAAGATCAAATTTAATGAAATACATCTAAACCTGTAATTGTTTTGAAAATAAACTGAAAGTCCTCACAAAAAACTTTGTTGTGTATGTACATTTTGTTTGTTTGTTTTCAGCAAAGAGATACAACCGAAGTTATTATTTCATAAAACACTGGTAATTGTCATGATCATCTATCTAATTTGGACATTCCAATCCCTCGTTTATACCCGGATATCAACCCAACCCCACAACCAAGGCAATACAGCAGTTAAGCTGCATATACCAGAAATAAAGATCAAGGGAAACACGACTGCGCGATATCAATAGTTGAATTCATGGGTGAACGCGGGAGAGATTGTTCATCATTACGTCTTCAATTCTTGGTTTCCAGGAGAATACGGCGACGCAATTGCGCGACGAAAATGCATTTGCGCTGATCAAGGCGAAATTACCCTTAGTATGGTTTCCTACTATTGCGTTCGTAAAAATTTTATTCAATTTATTGCCTCGTTTTCCTAAGTATACTTTCCTACAAATTATGTTTGAATCGTAAAAGAGTTTGATTACCCATCGTAAAAAAATATAACCGTGTTAAGCTAGGATTTTGCTGCGACGGAAATGCGCCGGAATCAAAAACTGTTTCGATTCCTGCGCAATTGCGGCCGAAAACACGAGTGCAATTCCGTTAAGCTGTTCCTTGGAAGCCATCTCTACTAGTTTCTTTATTATTAATTGCAGCGCAAATACGCCACCCCGCATTTTCTTGGAAACCAAAGCTTAGGAATATGGTTGGCATAACATTTATAATGTATATACTTACATCATAGCAAGAATCTCACTAGTCTAAAGTTCAAATGTTTTTACATATTCCTATCTGGCAAATCTCTTGCAAAGTTATTCTTACAGAAAAGTACAAAAACATATTAAAAATTTGCTATTAATGTATAATAAAATATTTTAAAAAAACTTTTAAAATAAAGAGCTTTTGTAAATAATTGGAACTAAAAAGTAAAACATATTTTTTTTCTTTCTCAGTGATATACACAAGAAAAGTTTAATTGCAAAATAAGAAATGGTACAACTCAGATTAAATCTTAAAAGTTTTGGGCATCCATAACTATTATCACAATTGCCCAACTGCAAATCATACCCAAAATTTTAACATTTAATTCTGAAATATAGCATTTCTTATTTTGCAATTGAAATTTTCTTGTGTATATCACTGAGAAAGAAAAAAAATATTTTTTAATTTTAGTGCATATTATTTACCAAATCTATTTATTTTAAAAGTTTTTTCAATATATTTTATTTTCTAGTTTTTAGTCATAAGTTCTATACACCCTCTCGACTCTCGAAACCATACTCCCGAATCTCGAATCTCAACTCTCGAGTCTCGAATTTCGTTACTCGACTCTACCCTCGAATCTGGACTCACGACTCATTTCACACACTACCCAAATTGCATAACCTCAAGGGTGGTAGTTACCACCGCCCCACACGTAAGAAAATTTCTACCTCATCGGAAAGGTCCCCATTTACTTACTTATTCTAAATAGAAAAAAGAGCCCAGGTAAATCAATCCACGTTATACACCCTAAAACTCTTTCGCCACGAACGGCACTCTCATACGTTCAGAGACAAAGTTTTCTGAGTCAAGGGTCTATAAGTTGATAGAAACTTATTAAAAAGCGATCAATTAAATAAAGGGTTTTTTAGTTGTCACGGTAAAGTGAAAAACATTTCTCTCAAGTGAGTCTTCTTGAGCCAGCTTATGGTATAATATCCAGATTTAAACCCAAAGCAAAAGCGCCAAGATCTAGAATGATGCGCTTTTTCATATTTAATACAATTGTTCACAAGGATAACAAATCGTTTTCTGTATACCTGCAGAGCAATAAATTACGAAAATTAAAAATTAATAATCTAAATCTGTTTTCTGATAAACTACGCAGATTATCAAGTTTTAAAGAGATATGTCTTAAATGCAATTGAAAGTACGAGCCTTTTGATGTAAAAGGAAAGACTGTCCCTGATAGATTTTACTCGTCTTTTATCCAAATAATTAAGGATTATGGCACCGAGCACACATCTGCAATATCTTTTATGACTGGAAGAGCTACAGATTGTACTTCAGTGGATATACCGTCTTATTTTTAGCGTTCCGTACCCAAAGGGTAACAACGGGAACCCTATCACTAAGACTTCGCTGTCCATTCCGTCCGTCACCAGGTTGTATCTCATGAACCGTAATGGGTAAACAGTTGAACTTTTTACAGAGTGTGTTTTTCTATTGGCGCTATAACAACAAATAATAAGAATAAAATAAGATAAAAAAATTAAAGGGGGCCCCATACAAGAAACGTGTTTTTTCGGAGTTATTTTTTTTTTTCCTTTTTTTATTCATTATTATTATCATAAGAGGCATTCATTTTCAAATGACAGCATATTTTTTCACATGACGCCTACTCTCATTTGAAAAAATAAATAAAAAGTACATAGAGTTTAATTTTGTACGATAGTACGGAACCCTTCCTGCGCGAGTCCAACACGCACTTGGCCGGTTTATTTATTTATCATCATGTCGGCTGCAGTTGAAAAGCGTTATCATTCCACATCATTATAAAATAAATGGGTTCAACTTTCAGATCGTTCAAAATTTCCAGAGAAATAACGTTTCCAAGTTAGTAACACCTCCAAGGCAATAATCGAGCTCATTAAATGGCTAGATGTAGTCTTTAGCACTTGAGGGGATAATACAATTAAAGTAATTAAACGTCCATATTATTTCGTATACAATATTAGGGATCAATTTCATAGTTTTGTAGAAATTTGTATATTCTTTATTTCTGTTTTCTTAAAATTCAACGCCACAACTCAAGTAAGTCGGATATTTGAAGTAAATAATTAGTACAGCCAGGTGTTTACTGCAGAGAGCATAACAGCCAATGACTCCAAATTTATTCACATAAAAACGACGACGATAAAAACGACAAAATTTTGATTGAATGTCAAGTTTTATTTCTATTCCATTCTATATTTCTATTCTAGTAACAGCCGATTTGGAGATTGACGCTTTTCACTTGGTGGTGAAGTCAATGTTTCGTTCAGTTCACGTACCACCAATCAGAACCAACGCCAGCCCATCAATAAGAAGCTTTCTTTATAAGATGTCATATATACTCATGTTGATCAAGCACGCGCAAACAATTTTTTATTCGATTGGAGACGTTTGCATTGCGGTGCAAGTCAGTTTGTATGTTTTTTGCATTCTTTTAATGCCGAAGTAGTGTGTATCAGGTTCTACCAGATTTTATCTTGATTTAGTATGTTTTTTGGAGTCTACTACACAGTATACCCTATATATTGGAGGCATCACTGGTGTCGATACCTAAAAAAAATCGTGTGGGTACTTGAATTAGGACAGAATACAGGGTGTTTCCTTCAT
>OZ005740.1:289855347-290056059 GCA_963930735.1 Dioctria linearis | reverse complement strand
TGAGCGATATTACATGAGATTTTTCAGTAGTTACTTTATACAGTCTTTCACACAAATAAAATAATACAAAAAAAAAAGAATCGATTATGTATTCTTTGTAATAAGCGCATAAGAGCAAAAGAGCTAGTGACTTACAAATTATCCTTATCTGCATAGACACAATTGTATATATGGCCATATTACATACCTAATGTCAGTCTACGTTATCGACTGTGTATCAAAGTAATTATTACTCTTACAATTTATGAAGTTGATTGCTATCAAGAGCTTAATGTTTCAGCTGACAGATGGATAAATTGCATTTTTATTTGATACATCTGTTATCAGCAGCCACTTTTCTTATTTAGGTGCGCCGCAAAAGAACATGGACGTAATCAGGAAATTACACAAAGAAGTACAACTTGCATGTAAGCATCTTTCTAATGAATTTTTAAATTTAACAGCTTTATGCAAGTTTACTTAAAATAAATAGAAGAGCTAGGACTAACTCTAATTCTTATGATACCCTTGGTAAAACTGATTAAAACAAATTTCACAGGATTTTATATTCTGAGGAACTTTTCAGTACAACAACCTCTAGGACTGATCGCTTTCACAGTATACGTGAAAAAAATAAATTTGTGTATGGCAACACCAAGAAGAGATCGATCAGTTTAACCCATTTTTGAAATCGTACTTACTGTTTTTATCAAAACGCCGCCTAAAACAATTCCAGCTCTCTACTTTGGCGAGTTCTCAGGCAGTGCCCAAATAATTAATGAAAAATGAAATTTTTGTATGGCAACACTTCGAAGAATTTACCCGATTTGTCCCATTTTCGAGCTTGAATCTGCATATTTTTTAGATGGACAGTATGAAAATTTTCAGTGCTTATGTAAACGGGTGCAAAAATCAAAATAACTTTTAATTTTATTGAATCTTGAGAACATCGAAAACAGGGAAAACATTACAATAGAATTAAAAAGAAAATTGATCTAGTTCATTTCATAATTCATGTTTAATACTGAAGTCGTCAAAGTAATTAAAAGTATTTGAAAGTATTTGAAAAGCATTGAAAGGAATTATATATTAATAGCCCAATACTTTTTAAATACTTTTGGGAATTTGTAGGTATTTTTGTAATGGAATTGCAAATGTAATTACTTTCCTGTATTTTATAATATTACTTTCCATTCTGGGAATGGGACTGTAAAATTTTAATTCCAGTACAGGAGGTTTAGTACTTGAAATTGCCAATTATTAAATACTCGGAATTGATAATTGAGAGATATTAAATCCATTGAATAATGATTATTTTTCAGCTGTGGAATCTAGGGTATAAAAAGCTTCATTTTTGACGATTTTTTTTTCTGCCATCTTGAAAACTGTATAATGTTAAATTATTATCACCTGAGCTGCTGTGATTTTTAAGCATGCAGGTTCGCTGTAAATTCAGGTGTGCACATGACAGCTTGAATTACGCGGGAAAGTAGTATGACATTGCAACTGTAGCCTGAAATCAAGTTGTTCCTCGTGTATTTTCCAGGTAAGAAGGCATTGAATTAGTTTATTATTTTGACATAACTTATGTTTTGAACATATTCAAAGTGACAAAAGAGACATTAGTGACAAAATATACTTGGGTTGCCCTAATCGAGTAGTGCGAGCAGGTACATTCGGAAAATTCGCAAAATATCGAAATAACGTTACCCATCATTGGAATAAGAAGGTAATGTTCGATTTGATTGACGTCGATGTCTAGAACTAATTCCTAGTAGTGACTCAAGCGATCTCATATTTTTTCAATGTTTCAATTGTGTTGAGTTACAGGAATTGGATAACATTAAAGCAAGTACATTATATACTTATACAGTAATAAGTGGAAAGGTGCAGGGTACTAAATCACATGCTATATTTCGCTAGGCGAAAGCCTATACGATATGCACAACTTTCGTTCACATGAATATGTTCAATTGCTAAGTGATTCTATGATTCCAGTACATGGGCTATCATTGTCAACTACGTCTTATTGTACAAATGTATTGCATTACTTTCCCACAACTAGTAGTGGATTACTGAGTAGAATATAGTTAGCGGTCTGCCCCCATGTTCGACGCCTATCATGCGTACAATATGTGTACTATTTATAATTGGGTGTAGTTATATAAGTTAAAGATCAGATAGTAAATGGGTCTGAGAAGTTTGTTCAATTTTTTGATTTAATCAGAAGTTTAATGAATGGTATATCTTATGAATTAGTTGCACCTTAGTAATTTTAAGTTATGTTCGTTATTATATTTTTCGTTAGATTAAATAAATAATAAGATGAATGTATAAGTATAAGGATAAATTTATTTGTATAAAATAGGCAAGTAAATAACTAGACACCCGCCATGGTGATTTTCAAGAATAAATTTAATTAAATATTGTGTTGATTTCATATTTTCATAAGTTGGTACCACATGTACTTTAGAATATAGACTTGAATGTTATCATCAACACGTTAAACGTAGTCCAACACATTTCTGTGATATCTGCAAAGCTATGTAAATAATAACCTTAGTATATTAGCACAATCTCATTTTCTGTAACAGAATTAAAAGATCACCAACAACCTATCATGGGTCCCACAAAGCCCTCGAGATTCATCCTTGGTTTTGTGGCTATTGTCAAAAATAGGCAGACAAGTAAGTTTACCCTCCTGGATCTATGCTCCTGCCAATATTGTTTTCGTAGAGCAATAGCTTGTCCATGAAAATATAACATAGACCCTCACCGCTCTTCAGGTGGTAAAGTCAGGTTCATGCCCATTTTTATGGAGCTTAACTAAATCACATGCACTCTGCACATCTCCACTTAATAACTGTTTTTTGTACCGCGACAAATAAACTTAATTTGCCGCCTTGATGATCACTGCAATAGGTAGATATACCTTGCAAGTATGTAAATTGGAAGTCCAGGTTCAAATACCTGTACTTTGTTGGAATTAAGCCCAGGTTCAAATACCTGTACTTGTAGTAAGTGTGCAACGGTACAAAACCTATGCACAGCGCTTGAAATTATCAATGCCGTAGCAGATTCACTTGAGTATAATTAAAAGGCGTTCTTAACTTGTAGAACAATACTAATAATTTTATTGATATTTCTTCCGTTTATATATACAAAATCGTTCATTCAATGTTATTTCCTTTAGAAGAAACAAAATTGATTCGCTTGCATTCGCTTGCATAAAATTCTTTTTCGTGCAATGACTTACGTTAACATTAAAGCAACTTGAGTGTAATATAGCTTACGCTCGCATTAAATTTACAATAAAATTTGACCTATATTATTTGCTATGAATAAAAATTTAAATTGTATTGCGAAATAATTTGGATATGGAATTTTGTTTATGTAGAGCTTGTTAGGGTTCAACGAAATTGTATTAAGAAATAACAAACAAAATTCCATAACCAATGTAAAGTTCATTAGAGTTCAACATTCTCCCCCGCGTTGAATGCCCAATTCAACTATGATGCTGGTTGCGTCCGCAGCTTGAATTGATTCAATGATGTTGACCTGGGTGTGGGTATTGGTGCGCTGGGTTCCTTGCCTGGGCACCATCGGTGGGCTTGATGTTTCCATGTAAGATATCCTAGAATAGCGATGATAAATAACAATCCAAGATATCCGATGACGAATTGATGAGCATCATGGGTCTGTAAAGGCTGCTGTTCTTCCTTCTTCAATTGCTGTATTCGGTTTTGAATGTCTTGAATGTCCGTGGTTATGTCTTCATGCGATGGTGCTTGATAGAGTATTTTAGCAATTTTGGATGAATGCAATAATTCGGTAAAATTTCTTGATGATACAAACGATGTCGTCATGGTACTAGCATAGATGTTATGGGCTTGTATAGTAAAGAATTCTTCCTTGATAGCGCAATCGTTGGCTAATTTCAAGATTCCTGAACCTTCTAGTGTTTGCTGCGAAACCTTAGTTCCACACACGACATTAACTATAGTTGGTTTCTTCATAACATAGATCCAATGATTTGAGCTTAATAGTTGAATCCATCGTGGTGTTTCCGTGAGCTTCATGAATTGGCAGGATGCTGATGATGATGAGTGGCTAAGGTAGCTTAGTTCACAGGAACTTACATTGGAGCCTTTACGATGAAGAGGATGATGTTGTTTGCACATGTGAGTCGAATCGCCAATAATGGTACATGATGACATTTCTTGCTCTGACAGGGGGTAATATTGGTCCCTATGTAAGTTGATTATGAGATAGTCAGATGATGGCTTTATTGTGATGAATGTTTCATTAACTAAAATTGGCACAGGAACTACTCTCAGCATTTCGAATTGTTCATAAGCGAATAATGGTAGTTTTAGTCGGAAAATTAGATGGGCTGGCAAGACTCTTCCCTCTATCGTCATTAGGCTATATAATTCTAGTGGATGGTCTTGTTTAGCAGGAAGTCGAAGTATTGATGGTAGGTGTTCCTTGATGCGGGTAAGTTCAGTCTCTAGTTGTCTGGGAACTAGCAATTGCGGGTTTATTTTGCCATGATGAGTATCTACCAGTACATCTAATAATATAGATTGAATTCGTTGATAGTTGGTAATAACTAGAATTAATCGAACAGATGCTGCGTTAAAGACTTCCATTGATTTTTGTTCGTGCAGTTCTTGATGCAATTGGTTAAGGTGGGCGATGGTCAGGTTGATGTACGTGTCAATACTCCGAAGGTCACCTTCAATTACCTTGTAGACTTACGCATGACGTTTGCTGTAGAGTCTATGATTGATGTTTGATTTTTAAGTAGTTCCAATAGATGGTCGTCATTATCCTTCAAATTTTCTATGGTTTGAGCCATTTTTTCGGCGTACTTCGAATCTAGTACTCCAAATAATGTGTTAGCCAGATTTCCTATTACATCGAGAGGAGCTCTCTTAACTCTTGGGTTGTTTTGATGTTGTAATAATTCATTGTTGATTTGGATTGTGGCCAATAGATCGAAAAACTGTGAAACCGTCAGAGTGCAAGTGCTATTATCCTTCATCGTTTTGCATAGTTTTTCTAACTTTACTATACCACTGGTGATCGACTCAAATTCCTTCCAGTAGGTTGTCATGTTGTAGAAAATAACCAAGTTCCACTCATTGGACACTAGATGCGTAGGCCCCATTCCTTCGAAATATAGTCCTGGTTGAGATTGGAACGGACTTATTTCTACATCTGGATTGCTCAAGACTGGCATTATCAAGCAGCTTAGGAATAGTACACTTGAGAGGGAGCTTGTATACCGGCGTTTTTTAGACGTAGACGGGCCTTGATCTTGCTCTCTGGAAGTTGATTTTTCTTCGTTAGTTGTGTCACTGGTTTGATTCTGATTTGTCTTGTGTTTGGTAAGTCGTTCCTTCTTAGATGCATCGATTTTTCCCCTTTGCGAGTTCATTTCGGCGTCGCCTGGACCATTCAGTGATTCTTGATCTTGTACGATTGGTAATGGAGCAAGTTTATGTATTGGTCTCCTCAGTATTCCAGATGAGGTCTTGACATCGGCTACACGAATTAATCCATCTTTTCCCTTGATTGTTTGAATGATGCGGCCCAAGGGCCATTTTAGCACAGGCAAATTATCTTCCTTGATTAAGACCATCATTCCAGCCTGAGCATTGTCACATCGTTGCTTCCATTTATAACGATGTTGTAGTTCGTGTAAATATTCCTTGGACCAACGTTCCCAAAATTGATTTTTTAAGTGAGACACCAATTTCCAACGTTGAAGTAAGCTGGTCTGCAATGATTGAGCCTGTGGATCGACGGTGCTAGTCAATGGTTCGCCGATTAAAAAATGACCCGGAGTGAGAGCAGTAAGATCGTTCGGGTCGGCTGAGAGTGGAGTCAGTGGCCTGGAATTTAGTATTGCTTCAATTTCAACTATTACTGTCTCTAGTTCTTCATAGGTGAGAGAAACTGATGCTAAGCTCCGTTGAAGCAAGTGTTTAGCCGACTTCACAGCCGCCTCCCATAGTCCACCGAAGTGCGGTGCTCTTGGGGGTATAAAATGAAAATCAACACCTTTCGTGCTGCAAAATGTAGATATTTTATTGTGTGAATTATCTGAGCAAATTGTATCTTTCAGTTCTATCAATTGGTTTCTTGCTCCTACAAAATTCGTGGCGTTATCACAGTACAAATTCCGGCAGTTGCCTCGTCTACTTATGAACCGTTTGGGGGCTCCAATGAAGGCTTCTGTGGTTAGATCGCTTACCACTTCGAAGTGTGTTGCTTTAGTAGCAAAACAACAAAAGACTGCAATATACGATTTGTGAGGTCGTTTGCCTCTAACCTTGAAGTGTGTCCAGAACGGCCCGCAAAAGTCAACTCCCGAATTGATGAAGGGTCGCGCTGGCTGCACTCGATGTGGTGGCAGATTTCCCATAAATTGGGATAACATCTTTGGTTTCGATCTAGCACAACGAAGACAGTTTTGCACAACGGATCGTGCAGTTGTCTTTCCCTTTATGGGCCAGAATCGTTGACGAGTTATTGACAGCAACGTTTGAGCACCAACATGTAGATTCGTAATGTGTAGATGAGTCATTAATAATCTTGTAATGTCATGAGAGTATGGAAGTAGCATTGGATGCTTGGCATCATACGGTAAATTGGATGCCTCCAGTCTGCCTCCGACACGAATAATTCCTCTTTCATCGATAAATGGACTGAGGCTGCTCAGGGCGCTATTATTGTTGACATGGTTGATCCGTTGTAATTGGTTCAAGTCTTCAGTGAATCCCTGAGCTTGTGTTTCCTTGATAATGACTGTTAGAGCGTCTTCTAGTTCTGCCACAGTTAGCTCGATCTTCCCTTTTATACTTGTGTGCTGACGAATATTTGCAATAAATCTCAACACATAGGCAACGACTCTTTGTAATCGTTTGAATGAGTTATGATGGTTGATTGTGTGGACGAAATGCGTTGGTTCTTTGGTGGCTGCTAAGATTATTTTCGACTGTTTTCTCTCCAAATCAATATCAGTTATTGTGTTTTTTGTGGGCCATACGTTTTCAGAGCCATGTAAAAATATTGGTCCGTAGAACCATAAGTTGCAATTTGACAACCTCTCCGGTGGAACTCCCCGAGAGACTAGATCGGCAGGGTTTTCCTTTGATGGGACGTGCCTCCATTGATTAATGGCTGTTAATTCTTGAATAGCTGCCACACGATTTGCCACAAATGTATGATATGACGAGGACTCGGAATTCAGCCATGCAAGCACAATCTCGGAATCGGTCCAAAAAAAGCATGGTTGATCATGCCAGTTTAAATCGGTCGTAATTCGTTGTACTAGTTGGGCAGCGAGTTTTGCAGCACATAGTTCCAGGCGAGGTAACGTTGTAGTTTTGTTAGGAGCCACCTTTGATTTAGCACATAATAATTGTACCATCCTGTCTCCTGGATCGTACATATACTGCAGTTCCATATGCCTTTTCTGAAGCGTCCGAGAAGGCGTGCAATTGTGTAGATTGTGGTATTCTTCCAGAGAATATATGCCTTGGTATCTTAATATCATTTAGAACCTTCAATCCTTCACGAAACCTTAGCCATGCAGACTGAAGCTCGGTTGACAGAGATGTATCCCAATCGAGTTTTATTCTCCATAGCCTTTGAAGGAAGATCTTTGCCGTTACTATGACTGGACTCATTACGCCTAGTGGATCAAATAAATGTGCTGTGTCTGACAGGACTGTGCGTTTGGTCACCTTGGTTCCTTCTGGCCATACAGTTTTGATACGAAATTCATCTGCCTTTGGTAGCCACATTAGTCCTAGGGTTTTTATTTGTCCCTCTTCTTCATCATACAGTTCTACTTGAAGACCGACATCGTCTCTATGAATGTTTTGAAGTAGTTTGGTGTGGTTGGCACACCATTTTCGTAAATTGAAACCTGCTGATTTCAGAAGCTTTGTCAGTTGTTCTTGCATTTCGAGAGCTTGCACTAAGCTATTGGATCCCGTCATTATATCGTCTACATAGAAGTCGCGTTTGAGTATCCTTGACCCAAGTGGAAATTTATCAGATCCTTGCACTGATAGCTGTTGTAAGCATTTAATTGCCAAATATGGTGCTGAAGTAGTTCCGTATGTGACAGTCTTAAGTTGGTACGATTTAATTGCTTCATTAGGATTATCTCTCCATAGAATCATTTGATATTTTTTGTCGTTTTCGTGCATTAAGACCTGACGGTACATTTTCTCTATGTCCGCCGTAAAGACGAATCGTGGCATTCGAAACCTCAGAAGTATGGAAAAAAGATCATCTTGGAGCCTCGGGCCAGTACTTAGTAGCTCATTCAGGGCGATGTTTGATGAGCTTTTGGTTGAACCATCAAAAACTACTCTAAGCTTGGTGGTAGTGCTGTCGGGTTTCATCACACAGTGATGTGGTAAATAATAGTACGGCTTGGTGATGTTGTCTGGATTGACCTCTTCCATATGTTCAAGTTGTAAGTATTCCTTCATAAAGGCCACGTATTGCCCCTTGATTTCTGGATTTTTACTGAATTTTCGTTCCAAGGAGAGAAATCGTTGTAAAGCAATGTCCCTGGATTCACCTAATTTACTTGGATGGTGTAAAAAAGGTAGTTTTACCACAAAGCGGCCTGACGAGTCTCTTTGTGTGGTCTGACTAAAATGAGATTCGCATTTAACTTCAGCGGCAGTTAAACTTGGCGGATGCGACTCAATTTCTTCGAGCTTCCAAAACCTTTCAATTTTATCGTCAAGAGTGAGGCCTCCTTCATTACAGATGCCACATGTTGCTTGAGATTGGTTGGTGCCTTGTATCCTTCCAGCAAAAACCCAACCAAAAACAGTGTTTTGCAGAGTTGGTAAATCGTCTCCAAGTTTTATTTGCCCAGTCGACAGGAGTTGATGATAGAACTCCGCTCCGATCAAAAAATCAATTTGACTGGGGCGATTGAAATTTGGATCGGCTAGCTCTATGTTTCCCGGGATGGGCCAGGAGTCCGTGTTCAACGAATATGTTGGTTGATAAGAAGTTATTTTTGGTAATATAAAGGCTTCTCCTCTGGTTGAGAATTCGGTCAATCGTGATTGCAATACTAAATTGACTCGATAGTTAGATTGCTGCTTGCCTTCACCGATGCCTTGGATGCTCATAGAATCTGGGGTGCCTTTTAAACCCAATTTTTTGACTAATCGTTCCGTTATAAAATTTAGTTGTGAGCCAGAATCTAAAATTGCCTTGCATTCTACATTATTGCCTTCATTATTTCTTAACTTGATGATGACAGTGCTTAGCAGCACGTAACCTCTTTGATTCTGAGCTGTTTGTGCTGCTAGGATTGTTGAGTTACTACCCTCTGCGTTATTATTGGATGGTCCAAACATGTCTGCAGTGCGTTTCTCAGCGATTGATTGCCGTGGTTGTAGTTGTAATTGATCCGTTGATGATATTATCCTTCCAGGAGTGTGAGATGATTTACTGGACTCTTCAATATGAACTAGCGTATTATGCTTTTTGGAGCATTTCAAGCAATGTCGCATAGAGCACTTGATTGCTGAGTGTCCGTCTTTCATGCAGTTGATGCATAAGTGGTTCCTTTTCAAGATTTGGTATCTTGTAACTGGCGCATGTGACAGAAATTCTTTACACAGATATAGTGGATGTTTCTGTTTGCACACAACACATTGTCTCCCATTAATTGTCGATACGAAAGAAGACGATTTTGACGAATGACTGGATCGTTCTTGAATCGTGTGACGCTTATCTCTTCCTAATGCTTCTAGAGCTTGGAAGTGGCTCTCTAAGAACATTAAAAAATGTTTAATCGTTTGCAGTTCTCTTGGTGATTCCAATGATTGCTCGTACAATGTGTGTGTATTTTTGTCCAATTTCTTAATGAGTATGTGAATGAGCAATGGATCCCATGATTCAATGGAGATCCCAAGGTTTTTTAAGGCAAGAATGCACTCATTTGTGTTGTCATGCAGTGCCTTGATTGCTGCAGCCCCTTCGGTTTGAATGGTTGGCTGTGCTAGAAATTTGTTGATTAATGCTGTCACCAATAGTCGTTTGTTGTTATATCGATTTTTTAATATGTTCCATGCCGTTTCATAATTTCCATCTGATATTGACAAATGGTGTATTAACGCTTTTGCTTCACCAGTTAAGTTGGAAACCAGGTAAAACATCTTTTGTGCGTTGCTGATGGGATAATTATGAATCAGTTGGATATATAAGTCATGGAATTGTGTCCACCTTAGGTAGTTGCCATCAAAATTGGGAAGCGTTATCTTAGGCAATTTTATTGCTGTACCAAGATCAGATGTATTCTGAGGTGGGGATGATGCAGAGTCCTGCAAGTTCCGTAATTGTTGTTGCAGCGATATGATGGTGTCTTGCACCCAGTCATCAACTTCAAAATAGAATTCTGTCTTATATCCACAAGGCTCTTCACTCGAGACAGATTCCCATATAACCTGATTATTTTGGGTGATATCTGCCCAATTGGTTTGAAGCAATTTAAGCTTGAGTTCATAGTAAGGCCTTGGATGTGTTTGATGTGCCTTAGACTCAATGTCACGAATGTAATGGACCAATGTGCTCATTGCTGATCTTTGCTTCTTGACTAATTTCACGACATCTTGGTTTTCATCTGTAATGGTGAGATTGAAAACAGTATTATCTCGGTCATCTTCTGAGAGCTTTGGCGCTGATAATTTTATATTAGCCTCCTTAATTTTTTCCTTAAGGTCGTTGTAGACACTTTCAATTTCTTTGTAGTAGTTATTTTTGAAGTATAGATGATCACTATTACTCTGCTTAACCTTGATTAACCTTTCGTTATTGTTCGTGAACTTGATCCATAGTGACTCCAATTGATCTGATACCTTATTCAGATATTCCAGATTCCCGCGGGTCACACGTTGAGGGGTCTCAGTGTTGAACGCCTGCAACAGGTCTTCTATTTTTCTTCCTATCTCGGATTGTTCAGAAGCTAATGTCTCCATGATGAGCACCTTATCGTCTTTAGAAACGTGGATGTGTAATATACTGATCTCGTGGCGATCACGTCGGGGTCACCAAAATGTTTTTTGTACCGCGACAAATAAACTTAATTTGCCGCCTTGATGATCACTGCAATAGGTAGATATACCTTGCAAGTATGTAAATTGGAAGTCCAGGTTCAAATACCTGTACTTTGTTGGAATTAAGCCCAGGTTCAAATACCTGTACTTGTAGTAAGTGTGCAACGGTACAAAACCTATGCACAGCGCTTGAAATTATCAATGCCGTAGCAGATTCACTTGAGTATAATTAAAAGGCGTTCTTAACTTGTAGAACAATACTAATAATTTTATTGATATTTCTTCCGTTTATATATACAAAATCGTTCATTTAATGTTATTGCCTTTAGAAGAAACAAAATTGATTCGCTTGCATTCGCTTGCATAAAATTCTTTTTCGTGCAATGACTTACGTTAACATTAAAGCAACTTGAGTGTAATATAGCTTACGCTCGCATTAAATTTACAATAAAATTTGACCTATATTATTTGCTATGAATAAAAATTTAAATTGTATTGCGAAATAATTTGGATATGGAATTTTGTTTATGTAGAGCTTGTTAGGGTTCAATGAAATTGTATTAAGAAATAACAAACAAAATTCCATAACCAATGTAAAGTTCATTAGAGTTCAACAATAACATTAAAGCAAGGAAGAAATTATGACAAAAATTCGTTTTTTTCTCCACGTCATTTTATTTCAAATTAATTTTTTTTTTGTAGTTGAATAAATACAATATAGTAGATTAAAAAAAATATATATATAAATTTATACAACTTATATATTTTCAAATATTGGTGTATAACAAAAATTTGTACTGTGCAAAAAATAGGTGTGCTCATTATTCTTAAGTAAAAAGGAAAAGCTGAATTAACAAGAATTTATGTAATTGCTTATAGTAATTTGCTTCCTTTTTTCTAATACTTTGTTTGGTGGCCACCACTTTTAATAACTGATGCACATCGGCGAGGTATCAAGTCAATAAGCCGTCTGCATCTCTCTGGAGAAATGGACATCCAAGCAGTCTCCGCAGCTTCCCGTAAAGCGGCATAATTTTTGGGATTTTAACATCACCACATTGGTTCCCTAGGGAGTTCAGGTCGGAAGATTGAGACGACTAACTCAAAACATTGATTTTATTTTCATCATTTGATTTGAATTTCAAGATGTGCTTCTTTTGAAAATGTAGAGTAAAGGTTAACATTTTTATTTAACCGTGCAATGAGCTTACACCTATTTTTTGCACAGCACATATTTTTTTTTACAAACGGATATTTGAAATTATTTAAGTCGTAGAACATGTAAATGGTATTTTTTTATTTTATTTAAAGATAGTGAACTTGCTTAACGAAAAAAATATAGTTCGAAAATAAATAGATGTGGAAAAAAAACGAATTTATGTCATAATTTCTTCCTACACCTATTTTTTTGCACACCACTGTATAAGTATGTATATAAGATATTCGGAAAATAAATATACTATGTAAGATGTGATACCCAAAATAAAATTAAGCAATGAAACACGAAACATATGTACGGGTAGCTAGTAGAGTCTGTACGTTTACTAAAATGAGTTCTTTTGCTTTCGAGTATAATCCAGGACTGATTATCTTTAACACTCACTTTTCATTTCTAATTTCCACTTGTTCGACATGTGTTAAATTGTCAAACAGTCGAAAAATGCAGCAATTCTACGAATCTCAATACTAAGAAACCTACAATGCTAATACATACTATCTCAGAAAAAAAAAACTAATACTTCTAAAACTACGACACTTTAAATAAAACTAAAAATTAATTGGGGACGTACCCAAATACATTCTACGTTCTAATACGTTCTAATCTTCTAGGAATCCAATTATAATCTACGTCAAGTTTCTCCTTGAAAACCAGTTTCACTAAAGTTTACCGGGCTTGCATAAAATTATAGGGATTTAGAGAAGAAAGCTAAGCCAAATAGGAAGGTATTTATTTCGATTTCAGTAAAGTCTTCAATAACTCTTGCGAGAAAACTTTATTTCATGTTGGTTTTTCTTAATTACCATCATTTTCCTTTCAGAAATGCTAACCTAAAAATGCGGCGACGGTAATTGCAAGAAGCTCATTTTCAAATAATAGCATGCCTTCCTTTTGATGGGTTTTTCTTTCTTTAAACTGCTTTCATTTTTATCTTTTCACCATAAAAGGAAAATATTTAATCTTCAAGACTTTATCCACATTTCAGTGCGCAATTTTCTCCCTTTCTTGAAGAAATGCGAATACTTTAATTTATGATTACATACAATCAAAAAGATGTTAAACTTCCTTGAATCGTCTTCGAAATTATGCTTTTGATCAAAAATTGTTTTTTAAGTTTAAAAATTTGAGTTTCTCTAAGTGCTGTACGGAATAACATACAAATAAAACAATTCTACGTATGAACTTGAGTTTCTATGTAAACCTGGAAATTTGTGTTATAAATTTCTTGGTTTAAGCAAGCAATGTGATAGTCAAAAGCGCTTATAGAATTTTATTTGTCAGTAGAGTGGTTTTTTACTAACTCTGCCTAGCATAATAAGCAATTCAGTGATAACTCACACCAGTATTAATATCGGTTTGAAATATGCTAAAAATGTTATTCAGATTTTTGTTGCTATCAGAAATATCAATTTGAGGTCATTTCAAGTGTATGTAATAGATGGATCAATTGTATGACACCTAATTTATGTAAAAAGTAAAGACTTCTTCTCAAGCTCCACAAAATATTGTAGGCGGTCTTTACGTACGTTTTTGTCATTTAAACATTTCCTGTATTGAAAACATATATTACGACTGTTGTGACAGCAAAATCTTTGAATAGGTATAAATAACGACAAACAATTTCAGTTGGTTTTTTTCAGTTTGAAGAGCATTATAAGCAGGATAGCTGATGCTTAGATGAATTGAGCACATTGAAAATCGACCAATATTTCTTAACGTATTCTCCACAATTTTTCGAATTATTCCAGGCTGTAAGATTTGAAAAAATCATAATTATAGGTATATTTTTACGGTTTGTTGATTTCTTACTTTCAAGGCTGCCGCTTACTCTCATATACGTTACGAGCTATTTTATTTGAAAGTCGTGTAATCAAAAGTAGATTCGTATTCAGAATGAAATATATATCACCAAAACTTTGTTCTACAAGTGGACTAATACCACTATATAAGTTCACTGTAATGACACTTAATCTCACTAAATCTACCACTGAATAGTTTTTTTTTCATTGACTTATCCTACTTTCAAATAAAACGACTCAAAATTTTTGGATAGACGAACAGTTTTCTGAGGCCTGCAAAACCTAAAACAGTTCTGAAATTATCTAAATATCCTTCACATTGAACTCCTTTAACTACATAGTTAGTACCAAATAAAAACCGGTTAGATTAACCCATTCAATTATAACACCTTTTGTAAGCAGTATATATATAACAAGCAAAACAGTTTTACGTTGAAACCAATATGCAGTTCAAAGAGTTATATAAAATTAAAAAGAAGCCTTATTACGAGAACCTTAAGATGAAATTGATTTATTTAAAAAATTCCTAGACTTGGTGGGATTTAGCAAAAGGAATATATAATCGGCCCTAACATTCAAATCAGTACTTTATAAAACCACTCTGAAATATTACTGAATGGAAGACTGAAGTACAAGCCCACTCTTTATGCTTCTCCATTAATTAATGACAGTTTTACAGATAACGAATTTAACTACAATGAAATTAATTGCTCCTAAATAGAGCAATAGAGCCAAAGCACCAGGTGTAGATGGAATGCCTTATGAATTTTATAGGGATGCCCCAGAAAGCTTTTTAAAAGAATTGCTAAATAATTTTAATAACATTTACAATAGACGTGAAATCCCTGAATCTTTCACGAGGTCGATTATCTTCTCACTTCATAAGAAAGGTTATGTAAATAGAGTAGAAAACTACCATGGTCTTTCCTTTATGAACACATGTCACAGGCTTTTTGTCGGTATGTTACACAACAGATCGGTATTTTGGTAGGAGGGCCACAATATTTTGAATGAAAATCAGGCAGGCTGTCGCAGAGGTTACTCCACGATAGATAACATTTTCAACCTAATAAATGCTATCAAACTGTATATTCATTCAATATAAAAAAAAAGTGTATGCCTTCTTTGTAGATTTTATAGCAGCATTTGACACAATTGAAAGAGGAGAACATTTTTATAATTTGTACAATATTGGAATGTATACGAAGTTACTAGCGCTCAAGTTTGGAATGGGGAATATCCTCAAATAGTTTTGTAACAACATCTGGGAAAAAGCAAGGATGCCCGCTGTTATTTACAATTTTTATTAATGACTTAGAGGATTCTATGACACCATTATGTTATCTGACGATCCACATAAACTGCAGTGTATGATCAATAATATTCAGGAATACTTATGGAACCTGGTTGTCAACTTGGAAAACTCCAAAATTATGAAGATCCTGCATTGCAGTCAGGACCCAGGATTAGTAATAAAAATTGACAATATAAGTAGAAGTTGTAAAAGAATACACCTACCTCGGTGTTAACTTAACACTGAAGCTGTCATTCAACGCCCATCTTAAAAAATGTCTATAGTCTGCAAAAGCAGCTATTAACAAAATTTGGAAAAGTTTTCTGGGAGCAAAAGGAATTAAGCATTGTGACAAATTTGTTCTGTGCAACGCCTTCTCAAGGTCACTTCTTTGTTACGGAGCAGAGGTGTGGAATTTTCAGCAATATGAACCTGTTGAAAAGCTACAACGCTACTTAGTTAAAAGAATGCTTCGCTTGCCAACAACTACCCCCCAACTATATGATAAATTAAGAGTTTGGTCTCTCTAATATATACATTTACATATTGAAGTGCCATTTCAATTACATGTTGAAAATTCTGTTTCGTCTTTCTCCGAATAGGCTCCCTCATAAGCTAGCCTTAAAAGTGGTTCGAAGGAACGTATTCTGTTATAGTAATTGGCAGGAATTAGCCAGTTACCATAGTTTAGATATGAATATATAAGGTCGGTCTTATAACCATTTAAAAGCAATTCTAAATCTCGTCTGTAGAGAGGAAGCACTACTTATGCAAAGAGCTACTGACAAGGCTAGGAGTTCAGTAAGGCATGAGCTTTATGAGAAACTGCAATATTGTAATGAGAACAGCTACCTTCGTGACGAATTCTCAGGAAAAAAATTAATTTGATTACCAGGTATAGGTGAGGGCTTATAAATTTGAATGCTAGTCCGTTTAAAAATTCCGGTGGAACACTTTGCTCGCTTTTTTTTCTCGGAATTTGTACTGTTCTTGCAGAATTCCTCATTAGAGCCTTTGGGAAAAACAAACTTGGTGAAGCTGAAATTATAGACATTTTAAATGGAAAGAACGATTTTAATGGTTTGTTTTTATATGTAACAACAGCTTGGAGATATCGTTTCTTTTTGGTGAATAAATTTAATGCCTAATCAATTAATACTCTTTTTTTAATGAATAATGAGTACAAAGCTATTAATAATGAAAATATACATACTTATGTTGCTAATCCCGACAGACAACTTAATTATTTACTTACTATATTACAAGCACCATCTTAGCAATGAATGGTCTTACTTTTCTAAATTTATAGCAGATTTCAGTGTCATATACAATAATCTACTCCTATATTGAATTCATGAAAGTAACTCAAGTAGGAAAACTGGCAATAAAAGTATAAAATCCGGCATTTAATTTAATAACACAGCTTTTACGAAATTACTAGTACGAAAGAAATTAACTTCGAAATTATGGTATCTTCACTGACTGATGCAAGAGCGCAAACTATGCAGGACAGAAATATAGAAACATCTCATCTGAGATATTAAAATTAAATCCAAACTAAACAGCAACTATGTATAACCCAAGTAATCCTGGAAGTATTACCCATACCATAAAGGCATCATTGACAGCATTTCCTTAAAAGAGAATCAAGCTGATTTAAACAACAATAACAACAGTTTAGTATCAGTCAAAAGAAAAATGCTTTCAAGGGTTGTTGCTGCATCCAGAGGCTAGAGGATCTAAAATTATAAAAACAAAGCTGAGGAAATAGACAATTGTCCCAGAAATAACTAAAATTAAATAGCTACCTGTTTATTGGTATTTATGGGAAAATGCTGACACCAACAACCGAAAGCAATTCCAAGTAAAAAATTCACTGTCAAAATATGTCAAACGAATGTCAGTCGTACTGACATATTTTGTTAATAATGTATATTTTTCGATGAGACTTCAGTGCAACACCAGTGTTGCATTTTTCTAAAAGTGCAACACTGCAAATGTTCGATGGGACAACTTTTATTGCAGAAGTGCAACACTAGGTTTGCACTGAACTTCCCCTACTATTTACTAGATTTTTCTCGATGTTAACCGGCCCATACACGGCGAACATGTTCAACTTCGTATGTCACACATGAAAGCTTTTTCTCCACACACTGTCAAACATGCTGTCCAACATCAGGACAGAAACACATATCGGGAGCTACTAGAACTATTAATGTTTATCTTTTCTTCAATAGAGTTCACTCAAGATTCAAGAATGATAAATTCGTGACAACAGCGGCCCTACACGGTACAAAATGTTGTCAAATACGTAGGTCCGCCCATAAGAATCAAACTGACTAGATTTTCGTCCCGTCAAATCTGCGTGACAGCCCATTGGAACGAAAAACCAGCGCCGCTGAAGGGAACACAATTTAAGCGCTTCTCTAGCCATAATTTGGCAGTCACTGATGTATCCAGAAAAATAAGCAAGGCACAACTAAGTAACTCAAATGCTTCTAGACATCGCTTGGCAGCTCTAGAGAAGATAGAAGATTTTGATGAGGTCCAGCACATTGAAGTGCAGCAATAGGTGATCTCATCTAATTTTCGTCGAATTTAAACTGTGGATTTTTCTACTATTATACGAAGTAACGCATCTCTCATTTTCAATGTGATATTCAGAGCGGTTAGAAATATGTAATATAAAGTTATGTTTAAACTAGATTTAAACTAAAACAAGTGAGAAAGCTAGAATTGGTCTAAGACCAATTCTTATGATACCCTAGATGAATGCCCGTATGAAATTTCGTATGGGTACCCATTTGAGCAATTTTGATTTTTGCAGTGGTTTTTCGCAAATATATTTCTACAACAGATCGTTGGGCAGAAAAAATGATTATAACCAATTTTATATGATTTCATATTCTAAAGAAGTTTTTACTACAATAAAAATGTCTTGTACTGATCGTTTTCACAGTATACATAAAAAACCTAATTTTTTATATGGCAACACCAAGAATGGGTTGCCCGATTTAGTCCATTTTTTGAAATTTTATTTGCTAGTACAATGAAAACACCATGTACCAAATTTCAGCTCTCTACGGCGACTCGTTCTCAGGCAGTGTTCAAATATATAACGGAAAACGAAATTTTTGTATGGCAACCCTACGAAGGAGTTGCCCGATTTGTCTCATTTTCGAACTTAATTTTACTTTTTTTTTTAAAGTCCGTGTTCAAAATTTCAGCTCTCTAAGTTTACGCGTTCTCGAGTTATCGTGCGCACGGACGGACGGACGGACATTCAAAAATCAAAATAACTTTTAATATTATGCGTGGGTGTCCAATCCATTTTGCTCTACCATCATTATTTCGAGGTGTTACAAATGGAATGACAAACTTAGTATACCCCTTTAGATTTCATCTAGGGTATAATAAAATATGTGAGAATATAAGCCAATATTTTAATCAACTTCATAAAATTGAATACCACAACTAATCATGAGCTAACGTAAGCCCATTAACTTACTGCTCTCTCTCTTGAATACCTTTTATGCGATTAAAGAAGAAGCACTACGAAGATTATCCAAAAAGCTCATTAAGGCTTTCGAAGAGACATTTAAAAAACTGTTTCGGTCATCATTTTGAGCGCTTTGTAAGAGGAGCATTGAAGTGCTTGCCTCTGCGGACATGCCTATGCTAAACAGCAATGAGCTATGGGATAGCGAAAAGAAGCGCTACGAGCTTCCAAGGAAGCGCTTCAGGAGGGCTCTTAGAGTGCTCTGTTTCCAGTGGGAGCATGGTTGTCCTACTAGAGTTACACAATATGCGTGACCGTGTATGGACCTCCCTTACAAATACATATTGAAGTTCAATTGTCATCTCCTCTGTCAAAGTGTACGAATATTTATGAGTTAAAGAAGAAATAAAGTCCATTTCATACGTTTGATAGTTCCCGTGTTATAAAATGCGTGTGCATGAGCATAGCTTTTCCAGGGTATCGTGAAGTAGGTCAGAATTATATTGAAGAAAGCGACAAATATATTTTCAGCTGTCAAACGAAATATCCTAATTTGAAAGAATTTGAGTCTGGTGAAAATATACGTTGGAAATCATTTTTTAGATAGTTATAAAATATTATCTTGTGTACTTTATACACATTTTTATATTAAATTTAATTGAAATTAATAACAAAAACAATGAAATATCGAGGGTTTGTTTACGTTTGTGACAACTGAGAAAGTCTATGGGTAACTTGGAGCAGTGGCAGCGACCAAGAGCATTTTCGGTGGTAGAAACCGCAGTATTTTCAATCATATATCTTGTTGCCCCTCTTTTTATATTTATTCTACTACACGGCTGTACTGAGTTTTCACTACACCGGCAACAGATACTAACACAAACAGAATTTGACTACGCTAGATTTGGCTTATCAAACTTCCTGTATTCTCTTTATTCTCAGCCTTTACTGCTCCACTGTTAGACAAAATGGACTACTGCTAGAAGAATTGCATCACTGATTTGGTCTCATCGAAATCGACATAAATTTTCTGGTGTGTGGCGAGCATCAAACTTAGGATATGGATAACAAGTCGGCATAGCACTTGAGTTCGGGTCAAACTTTGGCTCAACTCTAAAATCTTAAAATGGTGGACGTCTTACCAGTGCCAACCTGTATAAAGGCAGCCAAGCGAAGCAATCTCGCACCTGAAAGCAGATACAAATAATGGCCTCGAGGCTTCCTCAAAGCGTTGTCAAAATTTGTAGCACAGATTTTTAAACGAGGCACC
Organism: Dioctria linearis; assembly: GCA_963930735.1. Taxonomy (NCBI): domain Eukaryota; kingdom Metazoa; phylum Arthropoda; class Insecta; order Diptera; family Asilidae; genus Dioctria; species Dioctria linearis. The sequence continues at coordinate 290,035,891 of OZ005740.1, read as the reverse complement.
ACAAAAACCAGCCGATTTAGCCTTAAGGGCAGCGACATACGATTTGGTTTTTTCTCGTTCGGCTTTGATTTTTCTCGTGGTCGTGATAACACGAAATACCTTCGGCCGTACACTTAAATTCCGTGACGCTTTCTTATCCCGAACTGTGCGAATGTGGAACAGTCTACCATCTTCTGTCTTTCCTCCGGCATACAACCTGCGAAAGTTTAAGGGCGACATACATCGGCACCTCCGCCGCTCTCCTCATATCCCTTAATCCTTTCCCTATCTCCTTCCTGCCACGCTGTGCTTTGCATCATAGGGTATCCCCCGAGCTTGGCTTAATAATATAAAAAAAAAAAAAAAAAAAAACGAGAAGGTTTTTGTCGATTATTTTGTAAATGTAAGTCAGTGGAGTCGTTTTAGTACTTTTAAAAGATTTAAAATGAGACTAATAAATACACTTAAAATAAAAGGAAAGCTTATCTTGATTTGTTTTGTCTTCCTTTTCGCATTGCGGGAAAATTTTTTCACATATTTCTCCTAAAGCCCATTTCTTCTTCATTCCTCTTCGCATATAGCTTGATATTTACAGAGTGTTTTCTTATCCTTCAAATCTAATCTGCTTCAAGCAATCTACAACACCAGAAGAAGAAAACTTTCGAGTAATTTTCTTAACTGTAAATATCGAACTACAAAGTTTTCTTTACTTCTGTACTAATGCATTGCACAAAATTCCAACAAAACGTCCCGGAAAATCACATGTCGCGTTACATCGCCTTCAATTATTTTTACTTGCATTCAGTAGCAAACAGTACGAACCAGCCGACGTTAAAGTGGTTGCTTTCAGGCTCTGAAAACGATTTGGATTTGACCTCATCGTATGTCACTGACAAACTAATTCCTTGGAATTCATTTAGCACGAAAAAAATTTCTGGCAAAAACCTAATCGTATGTCGCTGCCCTTAAAGCTAGCCTTAAGGCTCGCTTTGCTCAATGTTGGAAATTTGACTTTCTCAGGCCTACTACTCCCAAGTTTTTTTTTTTATTTTTTTTTATGTAAAAATAACAAACAGTGATAGGTGAGTGATATATGTGGTCTCATTTCGTTTTCGCTTCTCTGAGACAAACTTTGCAGCCAGCTACGAGGAAGTATATGGGAAGTCAAGCCTAAGATTTGCTTGGTTGTCTTTCTTCCTTGAGTTTCTGGGATATTACAGGCAACATCAAGTTAATTACCTTGGATCATCACCAAATTAGGTAATTCGATTTTTTGAAAAATATTCGGGCTTAAGGGTAAATACCAAGCCGAAAATATTTTCCTTAGAATAAACAGACTTGTGTAACAGGTAAAGACGGAGAAACCCAAAATCTTTCCTTTCTTGAGTATGGGAATATTTTATATTCAATAATGGTCGGGAAAGCACACTGACATTGGTACAAACCTTAAGACTATCATGGTCTTCTCTTCTCTATGGATAATAGCATCTGGCAATTTATGGCTTAGTAATAAAGATGCGATTATGTATTTCGATAGTTAAGAAGTAGCAATAATCCTGGCGCGTTAGCGTAGGTATATTAGATATACAGCACGTCGGCATGGTTAAAGATAATGCACGTAAAAGAAGTGTGCAACTGTCATCTTAACATTCGTAATTAAAAAAGTAATATCGTAGTAGTTTTAGGGATAGCTATGTGCTGCGAAGATTAGATTTTCATCGGGCGTGTTGATGTTATCTTGTATCGTGGATACCTTATCGATTTTGTTTTTCGTTTTTCCTTTTTTTTTTTGTGGCGTGAAATTCTGTGTATTCGAAGCTTGTTAAATATTTTTTAGGAAAGCTGACTCAGAGATATACTCGGGTATTGTATTGGGTATATTATTATTATAGAAAAAGTCTCTAAATAGCCCAAACATTGAAGGACATCCATGTATTCGGATGTTACCAAGCTTACCAAGCTTTTCTAAATATTTTTGGAATTAATGATTTTCATATTGTCACTCGTCAGACAAGAATTTAAATTGTCCTCGCACTTTGAATTGCGTTACCCTTGATGACTTTAATTTTGAGCTTTAAATTTTGAATATAAGAATGATTTGTTCTGAACGTTACTAACTATTTTTATTTTTAAGTGCAGAACAGCACAACTGTAGATTTAATTGTTGTTAACATATGTATATTTAAAATTTTAAAATAGACGTGATACATATTTTTTTTTCTTTATTTTTCAAATGAAGAGGGAAAGAGATCCCAAGCCCGGAGGCCAGATCCATTGTGCTCAGATAACTCTATTAATGTTCCTGAAACCCCTAGTCTGCGAGTACCTGGTTCTTGTACGGGTACCCGAGTTTCCCGGGTAAGACTCGAGGAACTCGGGTACCCGATTCTTTGGAATCGGGTTCTAATTAATCGGGTAGTGAGAAATCGATTCCTTGGGTACGGGTATTGAAAAATTAATTTGGTTAAATTAATAAGGAAATCAAGCAAAGCGCGATTCGGGTAGCAGAATTAAAATCATTTAAGTGGAAAGTTGTAATGAGTTTTTTACTCTTTCGAGACTCGTACAAAATACGAGCCTACAGGCAGTTCTCAACATACAGCATATGAGCAGAGAAATTTAACAAACAAGTACCGAACTACTGTCAGGTTCTGGCTGTTCACGCCACTTGAAATATTACATAAATATATAGAGATAGATAATTAATCACTGGCCTAAACTCGAAGACCAAAAATTCCATAAAGAAATATTTGGGAGTATAGGTGTAGTGTGAACTACTGGTCTCGAAAGAGTAAAAATGTCATTTCCACTTTCCACTTATTAGTTAGAAATGGGATGCCCAAAAATCATTTTAATTGTGAAAACAACAAATAAGTCTATATACAGGGTGTTCCACGTAATATCGAAAGGTCCTAATAATAAAAGTTAGGCATGTTTAGTCAAGGTATGGACTTGGAAAAGGATATATTTAAAAAATGTCCTTTTCGTCCTGAATAAGGATATCTTTAGATTACATTTTTGAATTCCGCGAATAAAACTAATACGAAAGTGTTATGTCGAAAATTCCAGTTTAACCCTTTATTAACGAGATATAAGGCCTCAAATTGTACTCTATGCACCGTGTTCCTTGCCATTTTTCTCGCAAATGCATACAGATATCATCGAAGTGCTAGTACCAAAAGTACCAAAAGCTACCCATCATAAGCCGGGCTATCTTTTGGTATGGTCAACATTTATAAACAAAAGCCACACGAAAAAGGATATCTTCCGTTTGGTCCTTTTCGTCCTTTCTGAGGATGCATTTTGGCTACATTGAAGAATTTTCAATAGGTATACCACTTTTTTCTAATTTGATTTGCAGTTATTCAATGTAGCCAAAATGCATCCTCAGAAAGGACGAAAGGACCAAACAGAAGATATCCTTTTTTCGTGTGGCTTTTGTTTTTAAATTTTGACCATACCAAAAGATAGCCCGGCTTATGATGGGTAGCTTTTGGTACTAGGACTTCGATGATATCTGTGTGCATTTAGGGTTAAACTGGAATTTTCAATATAACACTTTCGTATTAGTTTTATTCGTGGAATTTAAAAATCTAATCTAAATGTATCCTTAATGAGCACGAAAAGGACACTTTTATAATATATCCTTTTCCAAGTCCTTTTTCAAGGACTTTGGCCATCCCAGAGGATACCTTGACTAAAGAGCCTAACTTTTATTATTAGGACTTTTTCGATATCTCCGCACATTTTCGAGAAAAATTGCCAGGGAACACGTAACGTGGGACACCCTGTATATCCACCAGCAACTCATTGGCATTTGAGTTCACTGTAGTGTAGACAGCAGGCAGTTTCAGGGTTCATTCCTGACCTGATGAGATCGCCCTGTTACTGCTGATCGAAACACTTTACACTTTCTTTATGAAATCGGGTACCCGGGTACCTGAGTAAACTTGGAATCGAATATCTTGGAATAGAGTATCCGGGTACTCGATTGCATTTGAACCCGGGTATAAACATTAAATTCTATGGTGTTTGATCAAAGTAAATACTAAGTCCAATATGTACTTTGCGCTACTTACGGGTTTTAAACGAAATGATATTCAGTTTTATCGGAATTACTATTTTTGAACCTATAATATTAATTATTTTGAAGGGAAGTTCATAGTTATGTAGTTAAACGGAATGACAGAGAAATTTTTTTCAAACACTTGGATATACATAACACGAAATGCCATTTTTGGACCTATGTTCTTTTGACCAAACATTATGGAATTAGAAGTATAATTAATCCTAGTACGTATGACAATACAAGCATTTCTGGAAAATCTTGAAGGATCGCACGAGTTGTTTCAGAAAGGTTGATCTTTTATACATCCCAATAATAACTTCAGAAACATCGTGAAGCGATGTAAAATGCACCAAACCCCATATCTCTAGTTTTTTTGAATTACGAGAAACCCTTCGATTGGGAGACGCTTATCTGGAAAGCTCTACAAAGATGTGGTATTCCCCAAAGCATAAGGAGCATTAACACTGGCATAAGAAATCTGGTTAGTGTTGATAATACTAACTTTCTGGTATATTGACACAAGAATCTCAGTATGATTCAAAGTCGTACAGGAGAAAGTATTCTATTTAGTTAAACTTACACCTAAATTGGAAAAACAATGGACCGGGGAGGCCATAATCCGATCACAGTTATCGATTCTGGCAATATAAAGGTAGGTACAAATGGAGAAGCACTTTTTTAGTAAAGTCTGTTATAAGGTTCTAAAGATATAACAATAATGGGAAAACTATGATTAATCTGACCACACACCGTTTGCCACATTTACACCTCATCCTAAAGTTTTCTCAACAAAAGAAAACAACTGTATAAGTCTAATGTCCCTCAACGACTTAAGTTATTAATAACTGTAGGTGATAAACTAATAATCATTATATGCTAGCAAATAAATTGAAACATTTTCAATATCAAAAATTAATTTTTCTAGGCGCAATTATCTTTTAACTTAATACATGCCATTTAAATTCCTTTTAACTCATAATTCTATACAATTTGAAAGCAGACCATATGTATGTACCTATACCTTTAGAAATAATTGTGAGGTGAAACTGAAGTTGAAATGAATAAACATGGGATGTGTAAAAACTTAAGAGTTAAACGCCAATTACTCTACTTCTGTTTGTAATTAAAATCCTTGGTATGTTATGAATGCAAGCTTTTACGTGCGGCTTTTCAATTAAAATGAAATATCTCTGTACAGTAAAATAACATTTGATGATATAAATGTTGCGGGCTGCATTTCATTGATTTCATCGTCTTCATTGAAAAGACATGAAATAACTTTAGACTGGAGGGAAAACTTTTTCAGTTTCATAACGAACTTTCAAAATTGTATTTACTATTGACTTTTACCTATATAATATTAAGGGTAGTTCTTGAATGAGATGATGTATAACATTAACGAAATGCTTTCAAAGAATATTCAACTTACCAACGACATTCAAATGCAAAAATATCGATGTGGGCGGATGAGTGGAGACCTGACATTCGTAAACGCCAGCATCACGTAGCTGCACAAATTTTATTTGAAGAGTCCAATCCTTTAGGCAGTCATGTTTCAGCAGCAGCAGAATAGAGCATAGAAAAAAAGTAATTTTAAAAAATCTATGCCAAACTATCCAAGTACATAATAAAAGTTAGTATCTAAAGCTACGAGAGGGAAAATGTTAAATTTCTACTCTAATCGATTTTGTTTTTTTTTTATTCCAGGAAATTGGTATAGATAGAACCCACCAAATCGTGTATAACCTAATTCTATTCCATAGGAAAGGATATTATTGTGTGCGTGGGTGTGTATTTTTTTTATTACATATTTGCTATTGTTTACCTCGGAGTGTTTTAAATGTGTTGCACTAAACCTTTCGTCACTGCTGTATGTTGTTAGGCCAACTGTGAGCAAGTGGTAATCCTTCCTTCTAATCCAGGAAACCTTTACGGGGAAAAACCATGAAAAGAGAACAAATTGAAACAAGTTAGATAAAAACGGAATGAAAAAGTTTGATTGAAAATGTCTTTCTATACATATTCCAACATATATAACGCAAAATCTTTTAGTAGATAAATACACAATTTTTTGCCTTTAGACGGAATTTGGAAATAATAATTAGTTTAATGGATTAAGGGATTTGAAAAAAAAAATACTTTAATATTTACATCATATTCCTATCTATAATTTTAGTTTGGGTTTTAAACAAGTTTTAAAGGTTCTGATGCAGAATAACTTTTTTTATTGTGTAATATTAACAGAATTTAGTTTTAAAAGCAGCTTCTCATTAAAATAAGGCAAATTTTAATTATATATACGGCTCAATCGGAAACCCTGGGAGATATTAACAAAAATGCCAGCAACACAATAAATGGGAAACATGATCAGTAAAATCCGACCAGACCGTTGTTAATTATTTTTTAATTCGCTAACAACAATTCGCCCCAACTATTTTTTCTGGAGAAATTTTATCTTTTAGTAACTTTTAGGGTGATGGATAGGATTTTTAATATCTGTGTCACAAACATTTTGTTTTTATAAAGCCATGTCACACTTTTGAACCCGTGCCCAGAACAAATCAAGAAGGTTACTATAATATTATGCATATGTGAAATTAGTAAATGTGGCACAGATATACCAGAGGTCCAATTGCAAACTCAACTAATTCTCCTTTTCTAGGTTTCGAGTTATTTAGCAATAAAGTATAGAAGAATACTGACAACATTTTTTAAACTTTTTTCGATTCCCAATCAATATACACATAGAGTGCTTTTCTTTATTTTAAGCAATAGAAGGAACAGAATACTGATCACGTGGTACAGTATAGGAATATTTGTAACAGAAAAAGAATGAAAATTTGACGGTTGTGACAATGCAAAACGTAATATCACCTGGAGACCATCATATACAATTTTCAGCTTTTGAACATAAAATATCCTGTTTTAATTATAAAACTTAAAACAATTTTTCGTGTCTCTGCTGGCTTCCATTTTCTTGGAGTGATGTTTGCCATTTTACATTTGTCAAACTGTATTCCATTTATTCTAACTAAGGAGGTAGTTTAAAAAGAATACGGAAACACATAATGGAATAAACGGAATATTCCAAATGGGTAAATAAACACTTTTGGTGCGTTCTGATATTTTTTTTTTTTTTTATATTATTAAGCCAAGCTCAGGGGATACCCTATGATGCAAAGCACAGCGTGGCAGGAAGGAGATAGGGAAAGGATTAAGGGATACGAGGAGAGCGGCGGAGGTGCCGATGTATGTCGCCCTTAAACTTTCGCAGGTTGTATGCCGGAGGAAAGACAGAAGATGGTAGACTGTTCCACATTCGCACAGTTCGGGATAAGAAAGCATCACGGAATTTTAGTGTACGGCCGAAGGTAATTTGAAGGGTAAAAGGATGAGCGCGGGATGCAGCGCGAGTATTGCGTGCAGGAACTATTCTACAAGGGATCAGACTAGATATTTCATCAGAACATTGACCATGCATATAGCGATAAAGGAGCGAAAGGCATCCAACATTGCGACGGTGCTCGAGCGAGCATATTCGGAATGAATAAAGAAAAGCATGAGTTTTATTAAAAATAGGAACCTAAAAATTTAAATACTATAAACGTTTTAATTTGAAATTTTAGGGTGGATTTTAAAGACTTTGAAATTAAGTACGATGGTTGCTGGCTTTGGTATGACAATGGGCAATGAGAGAACCCAAGAAATAATAGGACCAAAAGAAATATAAAAATATCAAATAGAAAATATTTTGAGTGAAACATAATAGTGACAGCAATGATATGTATGTAGCTATCTTTTGTTTCTAGTCAACTAAGTCTTCGATTTCATCTAATTGGCCCTCACAAAGCTCGTTTTCAGACATATTATTTTCAGTATCAGCAATATTATCGGCAGAAGTTTCATAGTCTGTAATACACTGGAAGAAGATCAGATCTCCAATTTTTCCCCAATGTTTATTTAAGAGGTTCTAGACATCCCTTTATTTACTGTAGCGCATACCTCCATGACCTACATGCCTTAACGATAAATAAATAACAATAAAAAAGAAAATAAAAGCAGAAGAAATACGATCAGAATAGCCACGCGCCATTCATGAATATCAAAGTAAGAGTTGTGAAAATTAATATGATCATCACTGGTCACCGTTGTACCGCGATTAAGCATATTATTATATCACTTAGTGATCTATAAAAAAAAATTTATTGCGCAATGACTGTATGTCATTTTTATTTCATTTCACTTAGCACTCTTTCAACAATGAAAGATTGCAATGCAAACATTTAACTAATATTATGCTTGTTTACATAGAGGTCAATATGCATGCATTTATCGATAAAATTCATTTTGATCAGTCATAAAGTATTTGTAATATTTTTGGTCTTTTCCATTAGAAAGAAATTTTATTAAGGTTTAGCGAAATAAGCACTTTTAAAATAGTATAAAAGTAGTGCTACTGAAAATAAAGATCCAGAGTTTAACCAGTAACTCCAAAGGTGTTATCATTTTGCCAGATATAGAGATCTTCAGCGCTAACATGGCTAACACGTCAGGTAATGAGCTTTTAAGCTCTTTCTGAGATATTCATCAACAGCAGATAAAGAGCTTCTAGCTCTAAAATTGAAAATTGCTAATATCTCTATTCTTATTAACAGATGATCATCAGCCCTGGTAATTCTACTGCGATAACTAGAAATTAAGTTAATTGGTTAAGTTTCACGTCTACGAGGATAATAATTTTTCTCGTAGACAACATCGCAGTCGTCTTAGTCTTCTTCGTGATTCCCCTAAAATAGCCATGTCGATTCATATAGTAAGGTTCGCCCTGATTCCATCTAATTTGCCCAGCTCTCGTTTTTTTTTCAACAAATATCGCTAACATTGTCCAAATTTAATATGCCAACATGCAGGTGGTTTAATGATTTCGTGCATCCATCGCCTGCTTCCAACCGAACACCGTACAATCTCCAACAGTGATAATGATGATATAACATCTACGTATTTATCACTATTTTCACTAATTTCCCTCTTTTTCAATTTTTTCTCGATATTCCCAAACAACCTGTCAACAGGGGCGGGGGGGGGGGGGGGGGCATGGTCCACGTTCGGAATATTAGCTCCAATTCAGTCATATGCGAGGGAGGTTCTTTCAACAGCTAAAAGCAACACATTCCAATAATATTTGAATTTGTATTTTGGTCTCCGCATCCATCGGCCAACAATCTTACTTTAATTTTCCCAGTCAAATCAAGTCTGGTTAACTTGTAAAAAAAGCCGATGCGATCTCGTTAAATCTCTTTCGAAATCCATCTTCAGTCCATAAAAAGGATGTAACATTATCCTTATTAAGAGGTGATTCCGATAGCCCTTTAACGATGGTTAAGTTGTATAAATATAGTTGTCTACTATAGTAGAGTAGCTAGTCGGGTATTTTCGACACAGCTAAATTTTGTTGGCTGTCGAATAAATTTCAGGTTTGTTATCTTTTAAGAAGGAAAAAAAATGTTTTGGCCCGAATCTTATGAATTTTTAATTATGTGCTTATTTCGGATTGCTTGACTTCATCTTTCTCTGTCTTAATTTTTTCTCCATATTCAAGACATTTTTAGCAAACATCTGTCCGTGATGATCCAAATCCCAAGTTGAAACTTCGATTAAATATAAGCCGAAACATACATGGCTTGACCTTACATTCGGAAGGTGCTTGTGCATTGCATATTTCGAAAAGCTTGTTGATGCTTAGTTTTGACAGTAAGTATCAATATATATAGGGGCTATCTATATAAACATTACCATCATGTAGAATTAGCACTTCGGCCGAAATAAGCGTCGACACATGACAGTTTCTCGACAAAACATATACAAAAAAAAGGCTGCCTTTCAATCACCACAACAACCTTCAGAGGGTGCACTTCCCGTTTAGAAAAATTTTGTTTAAACATTTTCTACTCGGTTCTCTTAATATTTGAAATGTTGAGCAAAACTTTTTGGAAAACCGGTACTAGCTGCACTCTAGCTGTTCTTACACAGTACTTTCTGTGAAACCTTTTTGCAGAATTACTTCTCATTACTAATCCAGGTGTTCAAAATTGCAATAATAACACATCTTTTCAGATTTTGTTCGGAATGTAATAAAAAGCAACATGAAAAAATTCCACGTTTCGTTCCATAAGGGAAGAGCACAGAAATGCTTAGGAAGCATGTCCACAGGTGGGTAATTTAATATTTTCGTTACTGGAGTATCTATATTATATTCATATATAAAGCGATATTAAATACCCTGGTACCTATCTTTTTTCGTAACATTAACTTTCCACTTATCAGGTTATGCAATCCTTTTCCTGGATTTGACTTTTTAGGGCTAACGGGTGCAGAATTAACTTCCAAATTCCAAATCCGTACTAACAACGAAGAACGAGTCGGAATTTTCCTCAAAATTACAGTAAATTAAGAAGGTACTAAACAAGATATAATAACTGGAGCTAATGTCGAAACCAGTAAAATCCTTCGCCATCACCTTATAATATTTATTGAGCGTTCAACTTTAAATTCAAAAGGAGCAATCTCCACTTTTATGGACGTTGCTAGGTTTGCTTTTGAATTGATATACAATCTCTTCCCTTAAATTTCACAATAAACTAGATAAGTTCTGAAATTTAATTTTAGTGAGATGAGTTTAGATAAACGCTTTTATTTAGAATAAGCTTTTACCTCATTTTTTCAAATTTGGAGATTGCTGGGTTTGGTTTTATACTCCTCATACGAAACTGAGAACTAAGTAGTCTTCACTGAATTGATTTTTTTAGTTAACTGAAAATCAGATAATATTGACAGATTACATTTGATCATGGTAAATTGACTAACCAATCGTGTGGTTTTTGCTATGAGTAAGTAACTAAAGCAGAAGTATATAAATAGGAAAATTTGCCGCAGGGAATTGTGTTATACAGCACACTTGCCACATTACAATGAAACATACTGCAAAATACAAAAAACATTTTCATCACTTACATAGAATTCTAGCTTGAAAGCATATTAAGCATCTGAACAGAACGGGGTTTTTTTTCTTAAATTAACTCCAACAAAGAAATGTAATCCGTTTACATTCTGCATTAACACAGCGGATTGCCTTGAAATGAGATTATCGAACCGAATCCTTTGCATGCGTCAAATTGAATTAATTCTGATGTCCACTCTCAAGCAATCCCGTACGAACCCTGTTTCAGTCTGGTTTTTAAACAGAGGTATAAAAAGTGAACAATGCAGTTTTTTTTCTTCTTATATTTAATTATGTACGCACGTTTTAATCATGCTTTAATGATTTATCAGAGCTGTTGATTAAATCATTGTATTTTATCGGTGTGATTGCATAGAAGGATATGCATAGAAATGTATGTGGCGCTCTGACTGAATCAAGACTGAAGGATGATTAAAATGTCCAGTGTGAATGCAGCCTTACAATTAAAAAAATACTGTAATAATATCCATTTCGCCAAAAATTATATTCCAAAATGATTTTTTGATTTAATGAAATTAATTCCAAATTAATTATTAGAAATGCGAGAATTAAAAGCCGCGTTAGTTCAATGGCAATAGCAGTTGCCTGATAAGCAGAAGGCTCTGGAATTAAAAACCGGATAAGGTAATTGCTTTTTCTCTTGTACTTTACTTGATTAGAAACTTAAAAAAAAGTTTATAATTTCCATTCTATCAATAATAATAAAGACAAATAAATTTAAACATGAGTTTTTCTTTTATGTGTTTAGAACGTAGATTCACTTGATTTTAAAAGCTAATTAGAGGGGGAGAGATATATGTACATATATTTTTATAGAGAGAGAGGCAGTGTGTATGTGTGTGTGAGAGCGAGATAGAGAGAGCAAACTTCATAAACACACTTGATCCATTTATAATATTTATACCACTTCACCGTAATATAAAATATTTATCCGCTATGTATATGAAAAATAAATATTCCTTTACCTCATTTTGCTCTTAAAAATGTATGAGAGCTCATAGTAACCGAATCAGTAGGCAAACTATGTGTATTTGATTTACATTGCGTATTGATAAAAAAAAAATTCCAGGGATTTTGGCTAAGGATCGAACTTTTAAAGAAAATTTAAACTAGAAAATACTAATAAAAAATAAATAATTTATTTTGATCCAGATTAATAAATATGTACAAAAACAGCTATAGTTTGCTTTTGCGAAGAGACTGAAATGACGTTACCTTCTTCGAAATGGTGTATTTATGGTATGCAAATGTCATAACTTGTTATTGCAGATGTTTTAGTTCAGTTAATGTAAACTGGATTTATAGCATTCGGAAAACCAGATATCAGCCCTAGTGCGATCTTATTAACTTCCGAAAAATTGGCATACAGGGTGCGGCAAAAAGATATGACGGTTTTAAAATAAAAACAACACGAAAATTAAAAGTGACATAAATAGTTTTGTTGCTTATTACAGAACAACCGATTTCATCCGTTAAAGGTCTGAAGATAATGTCCATCTTTGACCAAGTATTCTTCCAGTGTTGCATTGAACACCTTCTCTAACATTGCAGGAGACAGGTTGGCGATTTCTTGTAGTTCTTCAGAATTTGTTGCCGACCAATATGGAAAGTTCTGTTTCTTTACACGGGCCGGCCGCCGAGTACTGGCTTCCACAGCTTCTCGTACCCGATTGATATTCTCTGGCGTCCGACCTGACCTTGGACGGCCAGCCGACTACCGTTTTAACATTGAACCGGTAGTTCTGAAGTTATTTACTCATAGCAGAATTGTGCTACAAGTTGGGACTGTTCCTCTTGGACCCACATTAAAACGCGTACAGAACCGCTGCTGAGCAGCAACGCAGGAATCGTCCCTTTAAAAAAAAACGCCTCGACAACAAACGCACGGTGCTCACCCCACCACTGCACTGGAATGCGCCTATCCCCCCACCCCACTCGCTCAACAGAACAGCGGCGAAAACCATTAGATCTTTTTGACGCACCCTGTATAACGTACCTACTTTGTCAACTGACAGTCTCACAGAAAATCGAACGGATCAAGCATAAAATAACTTTCGCAGACTGACTAATAAAAGATATAAAGCTATTTTCGAAACAAAAAATATTATCAAATGTTGCAAAAGTTGTGAAAGAGAAGAGATGGTTTAAAAGTTGTCAAAATAAAAAAAAAATTAAAAACTTGAATTTTATTCATTTTGTAGGAATTTTTTAATAATTCAGTATTTCTCAAATTGTAAGTAAAGCGCTTCAATATCTATTCGTAGAAAAATATATTCAAACGTTTGTACAAGTTTTGCCATTTCAATTTACAATGTTCAAAAAATGTGAATTATACAGCAAATTCTTATACTACCGGTAAGTGGCTATTATGCAATTTTATTTAAATTAAATTTAAATTCCTCGTTCGTAAAAATCAACCACTCAACTCCTATCCTGATATCAACTGAGGTGGCTATCTTTTAATGACACGTACATGCAATATCAAATGATCTGAGATTAATCCAATTGCAATGTTTATGACAATCATTACATGTCCTAAAATAAAGCACATTACACTTCTCTTATCAAACGTTTCGAATTCATAGAGCGGAAAAAATTGGGAAAATAAATTTTAATTATTTTGCTGTAAATTGTGTTAAATTTGCGGACATATTTCAAGCGTGTGGAGTGCCACATTTTATTCAAGGGTCATTGGATATAATTTCTCATAAAATTATCATGATTTACTGACAGGTCGATAGTGCTAGCAAAGCATGTCGTTCGTTATAGCTTCACTGATGTTTAATAATTGCTGATATTTTCAGTTGATTTCCCTTTACAGTAATTTTATAGAATTTATGTTGAAATCAGGTGGGTAAATTAACTTAATTAGCTAATTAGTAAGTACATACTGATAGGTTGTTAAGATATATGTATATACATAGTACCTACATATATGTCGGGTATCTCAATCAATATGGGGCAATGTGAAAGGAGATAATGAATCTTCTCTTCCTTGGAGATAGATAGTTTGAAATAATTTGAGAACTTTGGAATATCTATTATACTTAGAATCTATAATAGATATTTCAAAGTTTTAAAAATTATTTTTGTTTATTAGTTCATAGCATGTTGTATGTAAAAAATGTTTTCGGCTGTGATCAATATTTTCAAATATTTGGATTTTAAAATCAAAATTTAGAGCACACAAATCTGGCCCTATTCAACAAAACTACAAGTGTAAAGTCCAACAACACTTGTACTAATATTCTTGTTCTATTAGTACTTGTTGGTTCGGTACCACAAAAATTCTTCATCTTCTTGTAGGATATTTTAAATTTCCCTAGACTTGTAAAATCATTATGCAAGTCTAAAATATTATTTTTACAAATCGGTATATGTATTTTAAACTTGTTGCGTGTAGCAAAGCTTAAATTCTTCCATATACGATTGTACAGTGAAAATAGTTTATTAGAAACAAAAAAAAATATTTAAGCTTTAATTCAATAGATGTATGTTAAAACTAATTAATTGTTAATACATATATGTGTGGAAATGAATGAGGTTCAATTGCAAATAGAGATTAACTCTAACTCTATTTTTAGTATAAAATTTTGACTTTTTTACGAAAATCTAGTAGTCTGAAAACATAGATAAACAGATCACTGAGTATCTACAAGCCATGATGGAATAGTAGTTTACTAGTACAGTAAATTGTACAAATGAAAATATCCCACTTATAGAATTATCGTTTTTACAATGGTACAATGAATTCTACGAGTATTGCTTTGTGGTACACAAAATTTCTACAGTTGTTGAAAAATACTTGTAGTACAAGTACTTGTAGTTTTGTGGTATGGGGCCCTGATAATTTTAACTACCAAAATTATTTTGGTATTAGTTTTTGTGAGACAGGTAGCGCATAATGTAAACAGACGGATTTCCATATTTTGTACACCAAAAATAAACACAAGTATCCGATCGCATACCACAATATTAACCTCAGTTTTCTCAAGTTAATGCTCCCATTTGTAGTCAGGCCAATTACTCACATCTTCAACACAGCTATTACAACAGGAAATTTCCCAAATACATGGAAATTGGCGAAGATTATACTTGTGAAAAAATCCTTGAAAGGCTTCTTTTTGACCAGCTTTTAGGTTATATTGAAGTGTATGTACTCTTAAGCTCTGCCGAATCTAGATTTCGTGCCAAGCACAGTACATTCTCAGTCTTGCTAAATTTAGTTGAAGATATTAGGAATAACACAGAGAATAATATGGCAACAATTCTATGTCTTCTTGATTTCAGTAAAGCTTTTGATTCCATAAATTTTAATACAGTGTGCAAAAAACTCAAAACTGAATACAAGCTTTCAAACCCCACGCTAAAGCTTATGCACTCATATCTATCGGGCAGGCAACAGGCGGTTGTAAACGGAATGAAGTGTTCTTAGCATAAATCATTATACATGGGGATACCGCAAGGATCAATTTTGGGTCCTCTACTATTTTGATGATTCTGATGATGTCCAGTTGTGCTTATCTACAAGTACAGATGATCTGCGTCTGAAAGTGACCAACGCCAATATGGATTTGGAAGTTATTTCTACCTGGGCAAAAATGAATAATCTTAATCTAAATCCTGCTAAGTCTCAATCTGTAGTCATTTTTAAAGATCACGTTGATACGTCTCATCTGCCTTGTATGTCTCTTAGTTCTGCACTTATTCCGTTCACTGACTCAGTTCGGCAGATTTACCAGAGGTCTATGCCAAACGGTGAGACAGTTTCTAGGCCATGGTTAATATATTCAATTTTACAAGATGCTGTATTTTGTTTCTGTTGTCTCGCCTTTTCAAAGAATAGAGAATGTAACTCATTATCTAATTAGGGTTATAGAGATTGGGGTCATTTATGTAGGCAATTGAAAGATCATGAAAATTGTTTATTTCATATATCAAGTTTCAAAACTAGGAAGGACTTAGAACTATGCATAAATACAGGTAAAACCGCAGACGCTGAAATGCAGAAGAAAATGTCGAAGGAAATTGAACATTGCCGAAATATTTTAAGACGCCTCATAATTTTTGTACTGTGTTTAAGACCATACTCTTTATAATTTAGGGGCAATTCTGATATTCTCTACGATAGGGACAATGTTAACTTCCTGAAGTTAATAGGGATAGTTAGTAAATTTGATTTAGTTTTAGCGTAGGATTCAAAATCAGGAGACGCAAAGCAAATACCTTAGTAAATATATTTACAAAATGAATTAATAGAGTTATTGTTCAATGCTGTGAGGAAACAGATATTAGCTAAAATAAAAAGCGCGAAGTATTTCTCGGCTATTGTAGATTGTACACCAAACATTTCCAGGAAGAAACAATTATTCTTAATTGTAGGAATAGTGAACTGTGAAAATAATAAAATATGTGTGAAAGAATATTTTTTAGGCTCCTTAATAGTGGAAGAGACAACGGGGGTCAGCTATACTGAGTTGGTATTGAATGAGCTTAGAAAGTTATGCATACCTTTTGAAAACTGCAGAGGACAAGGCTATGATAATGGGGCAAAATTCCGGTATGCGGGCACGAATAAAATCGTTGTAGCCGAATGCTTTTTACGTACCCTGCTCTTGCCATTCTACTAATTTAGTAATTATAGATGCTGCACATTACTCTTCGATTGCAATTTCGTTTTTCGATATAATTGAAAGTCTTTATGTGTATTTTTACAGTTCTGTAAGTAGGTGGCGGATTTTAAAAAATATTTGAAGTCCTTAACCCTTAAGCCTCTTTGTGAAACTGGATGGGAGAAAAGAATAAATGCAATAAGACCTTTAGTACACCATCTAGGAGATGTGTATGAAGTTTTCGTCGAACTATCTCAAAGTGATGATCCAAAATCGAAGAACATGGCAGAAATATTAGGTAGCAAAATAGTGGATTTCAAGTTCATTTCTTGTATTGTGATATGGTATGAAATCTTTGAAAAAGTAAATATAGCTAGTAAGTACTTACAGAAACCCGATGTCTGTTTAAAAAACGCGGCGGAAATATTGAATTCTACGAAAGGCTTCTTAGTAGAACTGAGAACTGACGAGAGCTTCCTGGCTGTTGTTGAAAAGGCTGAAATAAATGTAAATGCCCTGGAAGTTCCTTGCACTTTTCCACGATGCTCGGAATTACGGCCAAGGAGAACGAAGCCACATTTTTCTTACGATGGAAGGGATGATCCAATATTGGATCCACAACAGAGATTTAAAGTAGAATTTTCCATATCGGAACGGCTCGAGAAAATTAAAGAGCATAATAGTATTTTTCAATTTATTTATGACATCGGATAGTTCAAAAGTGATATCACAGCAATATCCGTTCAAGATTGCTTGAAATTAGAGGAAAAATTATCATTTAATAATAGTACTGACATAAGTGGCTTGTAATTATTTGAGGCGATGGAAATGTTGGCCACATTAGTAAATGAAAATAGCTCATCGAAATAAATCATAAATTTTATTTTTGAGAGAAAGCTTGAAACTCTTTTTCAAATATCTTAATAGCTTTAAAAATTGTATTAACTTTACCTGTAACAGCAGCATCAGCGGTGCGCAGTTTTTCCAAACTTAAAATAATTAAAAAATTTTTAAGATCTACAATGGCCCAAGAAAAATTGATAGGATTAGCAACAATATCTATAGAAAGAGAGTTCACTGAAGAGTTGGACTGTGATGAATTAATTAATGATTTCGCGGAAATTAAGGCACCGCGAGTAAATTTTATGGCACCTTAAGGTTATGACGACCTAAGTTTTATTTTATATGCATTGCATGATTTCCGAAGTCTTTTGTATCTTGTAATTGTTATATTTATGAATTGTTAGTTTTATTCACATATTTTAATCTATTGTGTTTTCTTTTTTTATAAAATATAGAGATATTTGTTTAGTGATTTTTAGTAGTTTAGTTTTTTTACTGAAAAGCGAAATTTTAGGTCTCGCTTTCCACTAGGCTTTTATCTGAGCATTTCCTTATCCCGCTTGTTTTAGTAATTATCAGATAAATTGTTTTGTCGATTTTCTAATTTGTTACAGTAATGAATAATTGTATCTAGCGAGGGAACCTCGTAAAAACGCATCGTATGGGTGATGTGGAAATGAACATAATGTTGAAATTTAAAAGTAAAATTCTTAAATTCGGATTTACGTTTAACCTAAACGAAAGTTTAGTACTATTAAGTTGCTTTACCTCAAACGCCATTTCAGATAAAAACGAAGTCTAATTTTCAGTGTGAAAATGGCGCATTCCGTTTAATTAGAGTTGCAGCAGAATATTTTAATATTCAACATACTATTTAATTGCTTTTTTACTAGTCAAAATAAGGCGCCAAAAAATTAGTCTGCTCCGGGCGCCTCATTGGTCAGCTCCGGCCCACCAGTTTTCTTTTGTTCACAATAGCAAAATAAATAAAAATAAATGTAATAACATAAGCCCTGTCGCACACATGCAGTGGCAAGGGCCTTACTACTGTTCTCAGAAACCAGACTTAAAGGCCTCTTATGAGATAAAGGAAGATCCACTACGAATCTACGATTATTCAGAAAGCTCATTTACCTAAGCTTTTGAAAGGACACCTTCAAAAAACATCTTCGCCCATCATTTAGCATACCTCCTAGAGCAGTTCTTAAGAAGAGCACTGAAGCAATGAACCGGGATAAAGTAAAGAAACGAACTTCCAGGGAAAGTTCCTTAGAACGCTCATTTTCGCAATTGGTTCGTATCACGTTTAAAATTAATATGCCGATAATAAAAGATATTTTAATCTACAAATAAAAAGAGGCTACATTAGTTATCAAAGGATTGAAATATGAATCAATGACATTTACGATCGTTAACCACAACTGAAAAGCCAATCGAGTGAATTTTTTTCGAATTATCTGTCCGTCGTCTGGTCAACTGAAAATATAAACTAAGTTTATACATTAGAATGTCGATTAATATTTTAGTTAATTGAAAATGGAATCGAAGTAATTAATTGTGATTAGTAATCGACTAAAAAATTTCAAGGTAGGTACAGGTATTTTTTTTTGAGGAAAGCTCCGCTCTTAATTTGTTCTAGAATTGTTTGTGAAAGCATTTTCTTCTTATAGTCAATCAGCTTCCTATTTATTTGAAAGCTTGTCATCAAATGCAATCCACCGAAAATTGTGTCTATTGTAAACTGTATGCTTGCTTTCAATTGTTCGTGATTTTATCTACTGTAACAACTTTACTGCTCATCATAGATTTAAGTCCGTCAATTTACTCTAGATCGTGCGCCTATGCTTATCAGTAAAGGTCGCATGTTTTAGTAGTATTTTTCGTCGAGGTACTCAAAAACGGGCTGATATTGTCACTGTTTGACTCGCTTTCTGTTTCTGATACCAGATTTTCTATTCATCTTATTTTGTCATAATGAATACTGCCTTTAATCTCCCTTTATATAATATTGTTACGTGCAATAGAAAGAGACAACTGGTGACTTCTACTGGCAATAAACAACTTCAGGTTCGGAGAGTAAATGACTTCAGGTTCGGAGAATCGGTTATGAAATCTACAGGAAAGTTCAGGAATAGAACAAATAGAATAGTCAAGAAGCTTTTGGAATAGAACAGTCCAGAATAATCCGGAGAGTTTCTAGGGTATAAATATAACAGTTTGTCATCGCCAGAAAAAGAGTCTTGTCTTAGACGTTGCAGTGTTAAGAAGCGAAAGCAATAAAGAAGCGATAGTGTGTAATTAGAGTGCGATAATTGAAAGTACAGTGTTAGCGATAATTAGAGTTGAGTTGATTAAATAAATGTTTGTGAACTTTATATGATTTAAGTGTAATAAAGAACTTATATATTAATTATTTAATATTGTGTTTTAAATAACTAACCAAAGGCCACGCTCGCAACAATATATACTACTATATATATACTACACGGTATATCTTTTACAGTTCTCGCCGCCCTTATGGATCGCTGGTATTTATGCCTTATCTCTCTAGATTTATGTCCGTCATCTATTCCTGGGAACCTCTTTGAACATAAATGAAACCTTTTTACCCTGCTGTTACGAGGAGATCTTGCTAGAATTCAGCTGGTATAACCCTTAGGAAAAAAAAAACTTCCATTGAAGATAGAAGACAAAAATTATATTTCTCTACAATTTGTGATCTAACCAATTGCTAACAACATTTCAAAGTTGATTTTTAAGAAGACTTCAGCATCTAAAATAATAAATATGCCGGAAATAGTATTTCCAACGCGTTAAAATTCTTTGCTGTTAGAATTATTAAGGGAAAAAAAGTCATCAGAGGATATGGAAATCCTTAACTTACGCAACAGTGGAAGTTACACGATTATTATTTAGCACTTTCTACATGCATTCTTGGATACAGGACGTGTAATGACAGTAAGGCAAATTAGGCTGTAATAGAAGGTGCTTTGAATCAGACAACAGCTTCAAACCCTAAGAGTGACACAGAACTAAGTACTTGAGTAAAAAGAACTTTGATATGAGTTATATGAAATTGGACGTTATGAAGTTGAATAAAAGCTAGAACAGGAAAGAATAAGGATATAAGTTAAAAAACCCGTCAACTTCAAAACAATAAATAAAATATGGAAATGAAATTGCTGGAAGCTACTCAGAAAAGGTAATCCATTGTCGGTTTTGTGTATAAGATTAAATTAAAGATGAAAACTTATTCCCGTTTTTACTGGCTTTACTTTTATGTGATACAATTCTTCTGCAATAAATCGACGTACACATTCAAAGGCGTAAAGCTCCAGAGTTGCTTACTAACAATAAAATATTTCGACAGTATTTTTTGAAAGTTATTTGTTGTTTTTAAATTATGTACAAATTCTCCACACTCATAAAATCTTTTATATTTTCTTGGAATGCTGCAGATGCTTGTTAAGTGCTATAAAATTCTGAAAAATTTCATCTTTATAGCTGGGTTTTATTCAAGAAATTATTTTTAATGTACTCATAAGACATCCGTCATTGATAAAAATTTTCTAGTGCTGTTAAAAATTTGGGTATAAAAACACGTGAGTGTTTATAATTGAAAGATAGAATATTTCTGTCGAGTTTATATTTACAATTGTGAATAGCGCATATATATTTTTGTCAGTTTAAATGAGTCAAGAAAAATATCTGAAGGGTATATTTTTCATAAATTGATACTAAGGACTGTCCTAGAAAGAACTGCAGGGTTTTTGAAAAATAATAAAATTTCATTTTTGCTACCTGAATCCTCGAAACTAAAACCTGGCTAATAAATCAGCTACCTACTTTCAATACTTTCAATATAAAATGCATTCATTAGCCATCATCGGTAAGTATTCAAAATGAGTTCGAAATGTTAAGATTTGCGCCGTGTAATTTTGCACAAATGGTTGGAAAATAAAGAAAAATCATTTTCACAGATTGCAAGAGAAGTTAAAACAAAGCATTCGACAGTTAGAAGAACAGTTAAAATATTCTTGCAAACGGAAAGGAAACAGTAGGCCGAAAGAAACAACAGATAAAACTGTGGGAAAAGGTGTTTAATTTCATTGAAAAGAATAAGTCGGTGTCTGTGCGGGATGTAGTTAAAAAATTTAATATTTCGAAATCTACTGTGGAAAAAATTATGAAAAGACATAATCGAAAGACGTCTTGGAAAAAAAAGTACAAAACGGACAGTGAAAAAGGAAAATACCGCAAAAATACGCGCAAGAAAACTATACGCGACGTTGTGTAAAGAAAATTGGAGCTGTTTAATTTTAGAAGACGAATCGTACTACAGTATGATTTTTCGATCCTACCCGGACCTCAATATTATAGTGCAAAAAAGAGGTGTCTGACGCTGCAAAATAGGTATTCGTAGGCAAATACTGCAACAAGGTTCTGGTTTGGCAAGCCATCTGTCAATGTGGGTGGACAAACCTTTGTTTTTTCAAGGATGCATAAATACAGATATTTATATCAATGGATATTTAAAAAAAGCTTTGCTGCCTTTTATTAAGTCACAAAATGTTTCTATATTATTTTGGCCAGATTTAGCCGCAAGTCATTATGCACAAGGACAATAACGTGGTATCAACAGAACAAAATAAATTTTGTTCATAAATTGACCAATCCACCAAATGGGCCACAGCTTCGTCCAATTCAACGTTCTTGGGCTATTGTAAAAAATGTTCTACGAAAGAAAGGTAAAAGTGCCACTTCGCTTAAAATTTTTGCAAAAATTTGGACAGCGCACAAAAAAAAGACGAGGGCAGTATTGTGTAAAAATTAATGGCGTCGGTAAAACGGAAGATGCGAGCATTTTTCAGAAAAGAGTAAAAATTACTATAGGATTATATAATTTAATTTTATACATTTAAAGAAGTACAAAAAAAAATACTCTTTATTTTGTTTATTATTAAAATTTCAAAACCGTGCAGTACTTTCTGGGACAGTCCTTATTTAAATAAGGCGGCTACCGAATAAAACTTTTATGGTACCTGTTAGGTACTGAATTAGTCAGTTAGTACTGAAAACTTCAGTAAAAGTAGCGCGTTTCTTCACTAATTTTCTTCACTAATTTCATAACTACTTTATTATCTAATCTCGAGTATAATTTTTGGTGTCAAGGTGGAGCGGACGTTCGACTGCAACTGAACTTTTAATAGAAAAATGCAAAGTATAGTGGACTATATGTATAGATGTATAGGTTAAGGCTAGTAGAGTATGGCCTGTAAGTATATAATTCGGAGTTATTGGATCAAAACCATCCTTACCGTTCGTTTTGTCAAAAAAAGCAATGAGGTTAGCTTCTCTTCGTATTTGGTACTTCACCGATTTTACCCTTGCAATCCAAATGCCACCAAACGGCCGTGAGCTAGGCATATTTGCCAGGCGACTCTTTTTCTGTTAAAATATTTTGAACATTTTCTGATGACTTGACCAGCTCGTAAAGTTAGTGCCATTATCGCAGAGAATCCTCCAGATAAATCGCCTTTGACGATCGGCATATATGTTATGCTGTTTCGATCCACGTCCTGTCCATATCTTGATTTGCAATGGCCTTGCGCTTGCTAAGTTCAATATTTGTGAAAGGCCTTGTTCTCGGAAGAAGAACTTCTTGTAAACCACACATCCTCTGTTGAGAAGGTCGCGATTGGTATATTTGGCAAGTGACGCATTTTATGACATGTTTACGAACTACGTCTTTAGCCTTTCCCGTGTAGAATCCAATAACGTATAGTTGAACCATTCTCATAAGGAGGCTTGGTTCGGCATGTAGGTATTTGTGATGAAAGTATGATATAATTAATTTCCTTTGTGTATTCTTCCGCTCACTATAAGTATAGGTACTGTGCGAATTGTTGAAAGAATTTAAAGATCGTAAACAACCGATCCTTCGAAGAGTTTTAGAAGAGATTAATCGCAAAATTTGTTAAGAGAATTTCATTCGTTTATCTAAATTGTTCTAGCTACTTCAAGCTCTAATCTTATCGTTTTCCTTTGTGTTATCAACAAATTTGCGACACCCTGCTGTGATACTTTGATCCGGTCGTAGAGTGAAGTTTTCTGATGACGGCCGTTCGTCGAAGTTAGGGTTGGTGTATTTCTAACGATATATATGACCTCGTAGTTATCCCGTTCTCTCCGCTTCATTTCACTACAACACGAATGATATCAACATTTTTGGTAGAAGTCCCATACAAGCACAATCTGCAAAATTTTCATTAGTATTCATATGCCTCTAATATTTTTAGGGGATAATAATTCCATAAACTCAGAAGTCCTGTCCTGGAATGCTGCGCCAACTGTGCTAAAACCACTTGAGAATCAGTCCAAACAAAAAATTCGACTTCATTTAAACTCAAGCTTTGGTTGGTCCGTGTCAACAATTGAGCCAATAAATGTGCTGGTATAGGTAGGTACTAATTCTGTTGACAGAAGCTACGTTTGTTTTTACTGAACCAGATGACTTGAAGTTTAGCTAGATTTCAGATAACCCATTTTCCCATCAAGCTGAGGTCAATTTATAGCAGTAATGTATTCCAAGGTCGTTAAATTTTGTCGTAAATTGCGACATTTTCTGTAATCTTTCCGGTAAAAACTCATCCCACGGTATCTCAAGCAACGTTAAATCTTGAATCATAATTTTTGTCAGAACGATAGATAGAAGAAGTTTTATCCAGAGCGGGGATGGTCGGATTCAAATATGAACGATTACGTGCGGAAAAAAAGGAACAACAACAAAAAATGATAGATATCCCTTTCTAAGAGTGGAGAGAGTGGAGATTGCACTTAGTAATTCCATTCGATTTATATGCCATTTATATGCCAATGATATTCTTTTTTAATCTTTAACAGTCAGGCAAACCATATTATCTCAGAGAACTCCTCAGTTTCACAATTTCTGACCGTAATAGGAGCATAATGATTCCTCGTTTTTTTGAGACGGTTATGGAAAGTTCTTAACTTATCCAGTTCTCTTGCCGGAATAGTCATCCTTTAAATATTCAAGAGGCCATCTCCGTGATCGCGTTCAACTGGCTCATTAGGTTACACATAATTTATTTGTTGATGCTATACAGGTGGATGCTATTTATACTAGACTTTTCTGAGCTCATTTAGAAGTATGCTGTACGTATTGATTATTTCTTCCTTATTCATTTTCTTTTTATTTTTCTGGTGAATTTGAATTAAATAATTTAAACTCTCTAGAATAATGTGTTTAGCACCCTCCATATATATTGTACTAAAAAAATGTTTAATCTTGTGTGTGCTATAATTTGAATTAATTTCTTTGCACTTTTGCAATAACACAAAAACTCAAATGAAATATTACTGGTGTAATTTACAGAAAAATGATTGATCTCGGACCTGATTATTTCCCCAAAATTTTGTGCAAATTACGCATTTTATTAAAACCATTATAGAAACCAATAGAATTACAAGATACCGAGTACCTATATGTAGTTATTGATATCGGAATACCCAAAAAATACTTCGATGCAAATGTGGAACTTTCTTGCTAATGAGTAAACTGAGAAAGAACAAAGAGAGCAACTTTAAATCGAAAATTCCAGATAGGGCAGAATGGAAATCAGAAATCGTTCATCAACCATTGACAAACTCTACCACATACAGGCTGTTTCTGCATAGTAGGTCAATAGAGTAGGAGGGGATAGTACATACTCACCTAGGGGGACCATATCAAGCGTTTAGGAGTTACAGGGTGATTAAGGAAAAAATTAGTTTTTCACAAAACACCCTGTATCTTAAAGAGTACGGTCAGAGTTAAGAGCTCATTGTATGGAGAACTTCATGACCTTTCTAACGACTGCTCAGCCAGTCTGCCACACTTCTCGTCTCAGGATAAACAAAAAAATTCGGATTTTTTAACTTTTTTAAATTTGTCCCCTATTTTTTTTTTTTTTTTGCAAAGCGGTCGTTATTATAACTTTGTTTTTATAAAAGCTATAAACTGTAGGCTCTCCTCTTTAATTTGACCTTATACACCCTATGTGGTATCTGCAGCCGTTAATGGCAGAAAAACATCCAGGCCTAGTGGCGTTGTAAAAATTTCCAACACGGGTTTTTAAATGATGAAACACTAAACCAAGATAGCAGCTAGCCTCAAAGCGTAACCGCAAAGCACGCTTTCCTCAATGTTGGAAAATTTTCTCTCTCAGGCCAACTTCTGTCAACAGATGTACTATCAAAATTACAATGACAGCAGCGAGCACGGTGGTATCATTTTGTTTTCATTTCTCTGGGACAAGCCTAGTGGCGAGGTGCGAGGAAGCCTGAGAGAGGACAGCCCTGAGGCTTGCTTGGATGTGTTTCTGCCTTAAAGAGTTATAACGTCAAAACCTATTCAGGTCATACCGAAATTAGCCGATATTTTTTTTTGAATGACATGTTTCAGTCACTAAGGGAACAAATTATCTCTCAGAATAGGTTTGAGAATAGCTTTCAAAATATATTAAGAGCTAATTATGCGAGGAGAGGGGTACGGGGCTCGTTGAACAGTTTTTGCAAAGGTTCATGAGGTTCTGCATACAATGAGCTCTTAACTGTGACCATACGTCATGTACCTTTTAAGATACAGGGTGTTTTGTGAAAAACTTGCTTTTTTCTTACCCTGTAACTCCTAAACGGTTTTTATGGCCCCTCCCCTGCTCTACAGCTCCATTGACCTTCTTGGCTGAAACACCTTGTATACAGACGGCTTCAAATCGGAAGAGAACACTAGAGCAGAAGTTTTTTGTGAAGAGCCTCACATGGAAATTTTCCAGGCGGAAGCCAAGGCCATTTTTGTCAAAACCTTCTACAACCCCAAAACTTCTATTGAACTATAAACCACCCTGATTTTGGATGCCAGGTCATAGCGACATTATCGGGAATAAGAAGATGGACGAACGTGCTCGTCTTGGTGCAACATCGGAGGTATCCTCCTCCACAATTGAGATAGCACCAAAACACCTTGTGTCTAATATCTCGGTTTGGGCCGCCTGCCATCACAGTTTCCTTTGGTTGGAAACTCTTCAAGTAGAACTACAAAAGAACTGTGGGGCAGACATAGTCCTAAGAAAACGAAAAAGCTATTGGGCTAAATAAGCCAACCCTGAGAGCTCTGTTGTCAATTCTCACTGGACACTCCTTTCACAGGTTTGGGCTTGTTGCTAAGCCTACATGCAGGGGACACGGGGAGGACTCCCAGACGGTGCCTCACTTTATTTCTCACTGTCCGGCTCTCTCAGGAAAGCGTCACACATTCCTTACCGCACACCTATGAATCCGATAGGGAGGGCTAGGGGCCAATTCTTAAATTGATAAGACCTGTGTGGGACCTATGAGCAATAAGTCAAAAGTGTGGAGTGCTTTCAATCAAGTCAAATCAATCAAACGGACAAAAAAAATTAATAAAAAAGGCATTTCTCAAAAATATTATATGCAACTAACAAATGTGTATAGGCCGTAATCAATAGCAAATCCATACTCTTCAGAACAAACTAAAGCGAAAGTTTCGCATCCGAAAGAAAACGTCCCGCAACAACAAAACTGAGAGAAAAATTGGAAGAATCCGAATTTGAAACAAATGTGAGAATCTTTAAAGCAAAAGTACATCTTTTATATTGTGCAGTGGTACTCCCTTTTGAGCTAAACAGATAGCTTTGGGGGGATGTCCTATGGGATCCGAAAAGACGTAGATACTGTGTGGTACTGTGGATAAGCTTATATCCTAGGCAGGTCAATTGAAGGAAGAAGTTAGCAATTCTTAGCTCTTCCCGGGATTAATCACTGGGACGATCTAATTTCCAAAAGGTATAGGTTCATGTGCGCGAGGGTACAAAGAACATATACAAGCAGACATATAGTTATAACACGCTCATGGCCTGTGAGAATATTTATGATTAAATAATACTTAGGATCTATGTCTAATTGTTCAAAAGCACATTTCAAATAAACTAAGGCCTATGCAGATATTCCTTTAATCTGTTATATTGCCCTACTTAAAGGCACAATCTGCCTTCTTTAATTATTAATACCGACAATTAAGAGGAATTCTTCATTAACATTTTTCAAAAGGAAGATTTCAATTATTTCACAAGCTAATCAAAAATTCTTCTTTTTAACAAGCCCTTTCTTTTAGCCCGTTATGGGTAATCCCTTATAAACAAAATTATATTTTGCTTCCTTTTAAATATTTCTCTGTGATTACTTCATAGCCCTTTTTATTAAAGCTTAGCAATATATATGTACACATATGTATATATAGTAGGAATGAATGTAAATTTGAATATCTAGTTATACCCCATTGGGACGAAAAACTAACGCCTTTGAAAGAAGCACAAGCTTCCTTAGACATCATTTCGAAGCTTTTCAAAAGCATATTCACTATTTTAGCGAGAAAAATAAGCAAAGGTGCTGAACTTCTATAGACATCACTTGGAAGCAAGCTTTTTATTGCATTATTTGATGAGCTCTAGCAGAAGTGCAACAAGAGCTGATTTCATCTAATTTTTCATGAATCTAAATTGTGGATTGTGAAATAACGTATTTTTAATTCTTATACTCCCTAGATGAAATCATGGGGTACCTATACTAAGGTTGTCATTTCGTTTGTAACACCTAGAAATAATGATGCAGCGAACAATGAGGTGGACACCTCTGCATAATATTAAAAATTATTTTGATCTTTGTATGTCCGTCTGTCCGTCCGTACGTCTGCCCGTCTTCACGATAACTCAAGAACGCATGTACTTAGATAACTGAAATTTTCACAAATGGAAAAAGGTAAAATCGGGCAACTCCTTAGTAGGGTGCTGCGGTTTTGGTGTTGCCATATAAAAATTTATAATTTCTACGTATATTGTGATAACAATCACTCTCAGAACTTTTTTGTTGTACTGAAAAGTTCTTCAAAATATGAAACCCTACACGGAGAAAAAGGAACATGTCAACTTGAATGAAATCATTGCTCAAACCGATCGATTTCGAGTCCAAAACAGTTCCAATGGCGCTTAACGTTTGTTTTAATAATATTGAACGAATGTTTCCTGATTGCTAAAATATTCGCATCAAACAACCTTTTGTTCATTTCAATCATATAAAATACTCAAGAAATGGAATATTTTTCTCATGCAAATTGAATTTCATAAACGTTCGAAATTCAAACGTTTAGAAATATTCACATCAAACTACTTTACGTTCATTTCAACAATATAAACTGTTAAATTTTTTTTCAATTTTCCGAGTTCTAATTGAAGACTTTGGTTTTTTTATAAAATTTCATTTATTTATTATAAGGTAACCACTATAAGTGTTACACTAAAAATATGTTAATGGCGAAGGAATCGATGATAACTGATTAAACCAACTAAGGGCAGACCCGGTATCATCAGTTAAAACATCCGGCTGTAATTTATTTAACGAAGCAGATATACACAATATTATTTAATATCTAAGTTTCAAGAATTCACATACTTACAATTGAACCACATTATTTTTCTGCCACCAATTCAATTTTGCCTGAAATATTTATATAAAAATTTCGGTAATCTGCGCTTAGATGATGAACTCTTGTTCAGCTTCTAGAAGGGTATTCAAATGAGTGAACATAGACGAAACAACGCAAATTAAAAGAAAAACCTTAAAGTTGCAAAAAGCAGACTCCACACTCGAAATGTTAAAGGGAACTGAAACAAAGCAACAAAACTAACAATAAATTAAAATGTGTTGAAATCAAGATGAACGCGTTTTAATTTCAAAATGAAGAACAGACCAATTAATGTAAATCTAAATGCATTAGCAATTATACTGAACCTCAAAGTATTTAATATGATTTATTTTATTACTTAAAAATGAACTGTTAAAAGCGTTTTTTAAACGCGCAGACATTCACGCGCTTTTGGAAAATTCTTTCAATTTAAATATGTTTTCGTTTGATTTGCTAGAAAAGCTATTGAATGAAACGAATTCAATCGAATGTGCATTTTAAGCGCGGCGTGCGTTTATTGTGAATTCCAATTTTTCTCTCCATGTATGAAATTGTTTATAATCATTATTACTGTCCAAAGAACTGTTCTAAAAATAGATGTATGCGCAAAACCACTTCAACGATCAAACTTGCACTGATTGGTGACCATACGAAATTATGTAAGGGTATTCATCTAGGGCAGGCATGGCCAACCCGGGCCCGTGGGCTACATGTACCCTAATTGAAACTTGTTTGCGGCCCAATTGAAGTTTTCAGATCTCTGCATTTTGAAGGTTTGTATTCATACAATAACAAAAAAGCATTCTCGTGAATCTACATTCATATTATGTTTTTTTGAAATTAGTATTTTCTTGGTATGATGCGTGCTAGTACCTGTATATAACTACATATATATCGTGAAAGCGAGACGCTCGCTCTGGAATGTTTCAACAACTCGATAGCACCGTTGCCAGTACAGTGCTACAGCAAATTACTTCTGATATAGTCCTTAAAGCTTTGCTATTTTTGTAGAATGCCAGTATGTTGAGAATAGAATATATTTTAGTTCAGTGAAAATCAGATGGTCTTCCATGCAACCTTGACTATCCAGATTTTTAGAAAATTGGATTTTGTTCCAACGTATATATTTTCCAAATATTTATGTGAAACTAAGCAATAATCACAACCAAGGCGTTCTTGTGAAATTTAATACTATCTATGATTTATTTTAATCACGACAACCTCTCATAAACAAGTTTTGTAGTAACTGCAGTAATCTTCTCTTGTCGAAAGTCAAGTACAAATTTATAGAACTTTTGTCTTCACAATATCTTCCAAAAGTGTATATGATCAAGTTCCTGAATTTCATTCTAACGCTTTTACTAATTAGTAAATTTATGTGTACCTTTCCGAACTTTTAGATTCTATTTGTGATTTCCCTTGAATGATATTATTTTTATTTTATGCACCTACATGTATATTTTTTTATTGAATTAAATTCAATTGTTTTTATTGTACATTACTCATTTATGTTTAGTTTTAATGGAATTGCAATTAGTCAGTTGTTGTTAAAATTAATAATTCACTAATTTGAAGCATCGTCAATTTCAAGAATATCTTAGGGAACTCTAATCTGAATTTTTTATACCAAAACTCGATGACTAAGTCGTGGAAATTACTCATTAAGATTTTGGGATTTAAAAGAATAAATTCGAACCTTTATAAGAAAAAAAATGGAAATAATAACTATATGTGAATTTTATGATGATCAATGGCTTCTAGATGTTTTCTAACAGATAAAACATTGAAATTAAATTAATTGAATCAGAATCTACAAGGTGAAAATAATCTGATTACAGAATGTTTTCAAGATATAAAATACTTCATAAAAATACTCAAACTTTATGAAAGCCAGTTATGCTAAAATAATTCCATTCATTTCTCATTATTTAATGATTTCAATAGTGACCGTAAAGATTTTTTAATATATTCTAATGAAGTTGCAAAATCAATGAAACAATTCAATACCAGATTTTTATACATACAAAATTATGAGGAAGTATAAAATATTCTTAACTCCATTTAACGTGGAGCAGGAATCAGCGTCTATAAATTTACAAATAGTGCTAATAGAATTGCATTCAATCATAGGGTTAAAGTGCATGTTCGATTGGAATAAGCTTGATTTTTATCAGAAATGTAACTTCGAAGATAAATTTCCAAAAATAAAACGACTGCAATATGTGTAGCCTACCTAAGTTCAGTAATATCGTTTTCGCCCACCAGACGATTTGGGTTGGGCACCTCTCATCTAGGGTTTCATAATAATTGGTTTTAGACCAATTCTAACTTTTTTATTTGTTAATGTGAAATTCAGAGTTATTAAAGGGGAAATCTGAATCTGAAAGTGAAATCTTGCTAAATGACAAACAAATAAACAAAAAAGACAGCCTAACCTCTAGCTTGAAGAAATATACCATTATTGTTTTAGAGAACATTTTTATCAATAGTGCGCATTCCCAGGAAGCAAACTTTTTTATTTTGCCACAGATAAGGATTTAGCCTAGAAACCTTATTATTATTACAAACATATGATGAGATGAGGTCGCAGAAAGAAATAAAAAGTGCAAACTCTATACTAAAATTATTCTAAATTGCACCCCGATACAACTTTTCTACTACAATTGCTATAGGGAGGTATATGTTATATCTGCCGTTAGTTTCAGACGGGTAAAATGAATAGAGCACAAGTTCATTACTGGAATAGTTCACAGCCCAATTGATAGCTAGTAAAATTTCAAAGAGCTCCATTTCGTTATTACTTTTTGATTAAGTTCACTAGTGTGAAATTTCAGAGCTTCATGAATATAAATTGTTCATTATTAGAGAATCGATAGATTAATAAATCTCAATATTTCAATAATGGTGGCCTTAGTGGCCCAATGGTATCTGCGCTGCTTTCCCATCTTAAGGCTTTTTCAAACCTGTCTCCTAAAACATTTTCTAGAACCTCCTGGTATATCCCCCCACTTTTAGTCCTCATCTTTACTGTTCATCACTATTTCTCAAAGCATATCTATAATCAGATAACGTTTAGAATATATCTAGATAATATGAGGCACTTTTACATATACTTATATATTATACGTACTCAACTAATTTATCACAGCAAGAATTTCGATAGCCTAAGGCTCTAATATCTTCTTCACATATTCCTAACTTGCATATCTTCTTGCATATCAGCAAAATAATTCTGACAGAAAATGATAAAGCCAGACGAAATTCAACACCGGTGAAATAATTGAATAAATGTTTGTGGGAAATTTGTGGGTAGCGAAATTCTTTAATTCTGTTATAAGAAATTTGTCTAATCATGAATTTAGCTAGCTAATTAAGCATTTTTATAATATATAAAACGCGAATATGAATATAACATTTTTTAGTCGCTACAATACAGTGATCAAAGACTTTTGTTTTCCTCAAGTGAGTCTGCTTGAGGCACTGTCATACAGAAAACATTTCTGGTGTACCAGCTTAAGGGCCGCTGCTTCCACAGCTATACTTACGGTATAATAGTCTAAGTGCCAAGTAAATATCCAGGCAAAAGAGCCAAAATCAACATTTACTACCAACACAAAACACCAACAGAAATGAACTCAAAGGAAGACTAGGACAAATATTAACGAACCATAAAGATATTATTGCGAAAACATCTGAGGCTGAAACAGTTTTCTAATAAGCAACAAAAGGGTGGATAGCTATGGTTGACTTAACACAGCCAAAATATTTAGGAGGCTATATGGTCCCAAGAGAAAAATAAATTTTGTATTACAATTGCAATATAGAATAAATGGCGCAAAGTCAAGACAAGACTCCAAGTTTATGTTTTTTTCATTTCAAAGCGATCCACTATTTTACCCGAAATGAAATCATAAGGTGTACTAAGTTTGTCATTCCATCTGTAACTTACAGATATAATGTTAGCAGATGTTGCTCGCCGGTAAGAAAGGGGTTAATCATAATTGTCCGGGTTGACAATTAGCCTTTGCAAATTAGAAGGCTGCGTTTAAACAATTTAATTTTTCAACTAACACTTTAAAATTACATAGGGTGGCGCAAAAGTAATGACCCAATTTGGTTAAGCTACAACTTGTTTTCTAAATTAGAAAACTAGAATTAGTTTTTTATATATGTATATTTGTGCCATGCAATTTCGTTGCATTAGGATTTGAAGATGATGTCTGATGGTGACCTCCAGAGATAATGCACATTCAGCCTTAGTTATGACATTTTCCATAGCTTGCCGTAACACTACCTACGATATGTTCGTGGGGTCGGATTGGGTGTATATGGCCCAAGATGCCATATACCAAAGGCTCTAGGCTCTACCCCTACCGTATTCCAAGCCGAGGTATTGGCCATAGAAGAATGTGCCAATACCTGCATTAAAAGAGCCATAAATGGCTCAACCATTAATATTCTCTCGGACAGTCAAGCTGCCCTCAAGGCCTTAAAGTCCTACACTGTCAAGTCAGGGATAGTCTGGGAATGTCTACAAACCCTCAAAAATCTATCAAGGAGAAACAAGGTTATCCTTATTTGGGTACCTGGACATGAGGGCCACAAAGGCAATGAAATTGCGGATGGCCTAGCCAAAAGAGGAGCGAAAACTCAGTTTGTCGGACCAGAGCCATTTTGTGGCACTTCAAAGTGTTACCTCAGAGCTACCCTAAATAACTGGGAGAATAAACAAAAATCCCTGTATTGGGAAAGGCTACAAGGACTTCGTCAGGCAAAAAAGTTGATCGACACCTCTGGCGGAAAAACAAAAGAACTCCTACTCCTTAGAAGAACAGAGCTCAAAATGATCACTAAGCTCTTCTCAAGCCACTGCCCCTTGAGGTATCACCTAAACAAGCTGGGTTTGGCTGAGACTTCACTCTGCCGCTTCTGTCAGGATGCTCACTAAACCTCGGAGCACTTGCTCTGCAACTGCGAAGCTGTTCCTCCTCCAAGCTACATATGTATCCTCAAGCCCAGAATGGTTCTAGACTTTATTAAGAGTCTAAACCTATAAATTGAGCAAATTCAACGGAGACTCACAATAGATCTTTCAGGCCGCAGTGATTGCGAGGATAACGCCTATACACCCCTTCACAAATCTAATCTAATCTAAATGTTCCTTATTTCCTGATGAATTATGCCGTAGAAACATTGACACGGTTATTCCACGTTCTTGGGGAGTTTAACGGTCCATGTTTATTTTTAGTAATTTTACATTTGTTTACTACAGAATTTTCAATTTCAGAATGACAGGAAATGTTATATAAAAGAAATATAAGTAATTTCTATAGTTCCTGTACTTTTGCGCCACCCATTACTTGAAATATACATTTATACAAAATTTAAAATATACTTTTTTACTACTTTACTTAAAACACTTTTCTAGGAACGTAAATAATTTATTACATGACCGGATGAAATTTATTGCGATCAATGCCATTTGATTTTCATATACGAATTGTGTGAAAACAATTGTACGAAAACAACAGTATCGATTTTCGCACGAGTTCCCAAACCATAATTTAACTGTTTTATTACATAACAACGATAAACGAAATTTGACGCCGGCGCTTCCGATGGGGCAATCTCTTTTAGTCAATATGTTGCACAGCAGGTGTGAAGTAAAATCGTTTACCATGGTTTAGTTGTTATCGCTTTGAGTTAATCAAGTTCATTCAATATACGTTTGGCTGATTATTCTCAAGGAAGAGGTCCAAAGATTTCTTATAATATAATATAATAATGATAATCCTTGTCTGCCTAAGAATTATTACAGTGGGCATGGCTACTGCTTGCGAATATCATGGTGTGTTGCAACTTGACAACAGTCATGTGCGCATAGTTGTTTATTTATTGTTCTGAGTCTTATTGTGGGCTCAGATATCTATTATTTATGATGCATGAGTTTTTGGGTAATGCGCTATGAACCATAGGCAATTGATATTCCTTGATCGTATTTGGGGGATTCATAACATAAAGAATAACCCGGCAAGTGCGTACTTTTTATTTATTTTTCCAAATGAGAGTGGGCGTCGTGAAAAAATTATGCTGTCTTTTGAAAAAAAAATGCCTCCTAATGATAATAACAATGAATGAGAATTAAATGAGGGAAAAACACAGAAAAGATCACGTTTGATTTTTAATTAAATTTTATTTTTATTATTTGTTGTTATAGCGGCAATAGAATTACACAACCTGTAAAATTTTCAACTGTCTACCTATTACCGTTCATGAGATACAACCTGGTGCCGGACGGACAGGGAAGTCCTAGCAATAGGGTTCACGTTGTTACCCTTTGGGTACGGAACTCTAAAAATTAGTTGGACACCCACGTATAATATTCAAGATTATTTTGATTATTGCGTCCAAAGTATGTAGAAGACAAGTATTCCCATTACAATTTTGACATCTTGCAGCTGATAGCCCGTGACGTAATTCTGTGACTAATGTATAATTTATAGGAAAGACAGAGAGAGGAGGGTGAGTATTGTGTTCTCTGTACCGTGCTTTCTTATATATTTACACGATAATGCGAAGGTGGTTCGTAATGGGAATACCTTGGTTGCGTCCGTCTGTCTAGTGTCTATATGTCTATTTGTGTGTATGTCTGTCTGTCCGTTCTCCCGATAATCAGAGAGCGCGCCCACCTAGAGAGCTGAAATTTTGCACACGGACTTTAAAAAAAAAGTAAATTTAATTTTGAAAACGAAACAAATCGACAAATCCCGAGAAGAATTTCCATACATAACTTTGTTTTTTTACTATGTATTTGAAAACTGCATGAGAACGCGTCGACTTGAAGAGCTCAAATTTTGTATACGGAGTTTTCATAAAAACAGTAAATAAAATTCCAAAAACGAAATAAATTCGAGAACCATCCTTAGATTTTGCCATACAAAATTTGCAGGTGGCACTTTATTTAATTTTTATTTTCACCTATTACATATATTATTACCTTTTCTATTAACTGAGTGAGCGTCTCCCAGATTTTCGTTCTTGTAATGGCCAAAACACAGTGAGAGCGACACAACAAAGTCGCCGTAAATTGGTTGCTGTCAAAGATTCGAATATATGGAAGGCCCATATACTTAACACAATGAGAGCGACTCGACAAGTTGCCAACAAAAAGTTTGGGAAAATCTCTAAATTAGTCGCCAACATAATTGACATTTCTGTGTGGACAGTGAATAATTGACATTCATGTTATGTGGATTTGGTTATTTTTATAAAGAATAGCAAATTAAAAGATTGTAGTAAATAAACTAGTTATTAAAAACTTTAATTAAATTAATTTGTTTAATTAGTTTGAGAAATTATGAGTTTTGAGGAGGAATTTATAGAGAAAAATGGGGAAAAAGTTATGCTGTACGATAAACGTCATCCCTTGTATGGCAATCTCATCTTCTTTTTTTTAGCTTTTTCTTTATGCTTTTACAATTTTAAGAAAGCCGCATAAGCTATACTAAAGATTTTTCTTAGTTCTTTCCTTGTTTTCATTTCTTTTACAATGAATAAAACAGTGACTGCTGTCAAAAACATTTGTCGAGTCGCGTTCACTGTGTTTTTAAATGCGATATTGTTGCCAACTAAGTTGCCAACATTGTTGTGTCGCTCTCACTGTGTTTTGGCCTTAAGAAACTGTGTAACCCAGCTTAATGTTCGTCGCTGTGAATGCGAGCGCTGTAATCGAAAAGTGAGAAGGGCTTACTTGACAGCAGTTTTGATTTGTTTTGTGTATTTTTAATGTGTTTGCATACTCGGATCTATTTACTTAGTGCACCGTGAGGAACATGGAATTTCATCACGCATATTCTATATTCAGTGCAGGGTATCCAATTATGTTTTGTTATTATATTTCGGTTTGTTTTCTTCCACGACACTGTTTGTGGGGGGGGGGGGGGGAGTGTACCGGGGGTCGTCGAAGTGCGATTCTTGTGGTTATGCGGCGAGTAATGTTTATGTGCTAAATAAAATCGTTGGGCAAGATGTTATAACTTCGAACATTCGACAACTCATCGATAGTCGGTATGTTGTAACACTTTCGACAGGCGATAATTTCGAAAGAATATCACTGAGTTTGCTGAGAGTGATAGTACGAGCGAAGATTAAAAAATGTATGTAAATTTAAGAAATTACATTTATATGTTACATTTTTTTAAATTTATTCAATATAAATGATTTTATTTATTAATTATATAGATTCTTCAAACTTGAAGTTATAAAACTTGTAAGAATATTTGTTGAATTTGAAAATTAATAAGGCAGTACATTTTGTTAGGCATATACCTACATAATATAATACCGCTTCCTTAAAAATTTTCTTTTGTGTCGGTAATTAATTATTTCCTCGTCGTTTTCGTTATCCTCCTCAAATAAATCAACTGCGCTTGAAAAATTTATAAATTCCAATTCTATTACTATTAAAATTTATTATCAACTAGAAAAAGAATCTATAAATGTCATTTGTACTAGGAGAAAAAATTCGGAAATAGTTTCGAAACTAGCAAAATCGCCTGTCGAAAGAATATCTTATAACATACCGCCAGATCGAAATCTTCGCTTCGATGATCGCTTTCGATGCGAAGTTATAACATGTCGCCACAGTTTAAAGTTATATTGTGCTACATATGGTTGTTTTGTGAAAAACTAACTTTTTTTCTTAATCACCCTGTAACTCCTAAACGGTTCATATTGCCCCCCCCCCCCGCACACAATTTTTTTGTTTGCTATGTGAGTCAATCATCCCCAGCTCTATTGACCTCCTAAGGGGAAACCCCCTGTATAGTGAAAAACCAAAGTTTTGTATGGCAACACCAAGAAGTGATCTCCGATTCCAGTTCTTCTTTCCCTAAAAATCCTTATTACTGCGAACAATACGAACACTAATATAAAAAAATTCTTGTGCATGTTCACGTCCTGACTGTTCTCATTTCCAGATTGTGTTTTATCATTTTATTAATTTTTCGTAGTACTTTTGCTGACCTTCGTCGGTAGTTTTTCTTGCGTTCTTCTTTTATTTCTCTTACTTTCAACATTGCTGTTTCTAGCTGTGTTTTTCTTATTTTTTCTGTTGCCTTTGGGTAATTTTTTCTTCTGTGTTTTGCTGAGCTAATAAGGTTTTTTCTTTACGTTTTAAATGACTTGCTTCCTTCAGATTGTCAGTAAATATCTTTATCTCCATTTTTCTCATAATGAAGTCTTCAAAAGTGAGATGGAGTTATTATATAATACGGGTTTTGCTTTTGTTGTATGTGAAGTCTTTCTTTTCTGGGTAGTAATGAGAAAAGTCGTAACATTTCGGTACCTCCAACGTTTCGTTACATGGCAAGCATACACCCGTTACTTTTAAATCGGTAATCGGTCCTTTCGTTACTTTCGGTACTGCTCTCACAATTTTGATATTAAATGATATGTTCTACCGACCCTAGTTTATTTTATGTATTTTTAAGCTGGTAGTTTCATATGATATAGGTAGTAGTAGTTACTTACTTACATTACTAATTCTGTTGGTTTTTTAACACGACAGCATTCAAAATAAAAATATTTATTAAAATATAAAAAGAAAAGTAAGTTGTTTTCCAAGAAATAAAAAGGTAGAAATTTATTTTCAATAAGCATTAAGGAAAAATATATTGTGTTATATACAACAGCTCCACCGTATCCAGAACTACACTATCTTTGAAGCTGGAGCCAAACATACACATTCACAAAATTTCAATGAAATCGTTTGGATGGTTTCGGAGATTAGCGTGTACGAATACAGTGGCACGTGATTTTTATATATTAAGATAGTAATATTTTTGGTCTTAGATCAATTATAAATTTAACTGTTGTTTTTTTTTATAGTAGTTTTCTAAAAGAAAATTGTTGAACCGACTGAAAATATCTAAAATATGAGCAGGTATGCAAAAATTGTATTAGAATAGTCAAGAAAACCTGGCTCTTAGGCATAAAAACAACAAATCGTATTAAAGAATGGAATATAGTTTGTGGAATCGAAGATGGCATGATTCCTTTTATGAAGTTACTTTCTTTAGGCGATAAACTGTCACCCGGAGTAGAAATGCAAAATATAATTTGGAAATAGATATATCCAAAACGTGACCTCTGCAACAATCTTGGCTTGATGACTCTCTTCATTTTGAAGTACAACAGAGCAATATCAACTTCACAATTTTTGCGTACTTGCTTTATAATTAGGGAAATCCTCCAAGAAGCTAAACTACTTTTTATTTTTTGTATAACTTTTACTTCATCATGAAGTTAAATTAGTTTCCATTATATGTATTTTAGCACTTTAATTAATGAAATTGAAAAGTATGCAAAACATAGAAATGAGAAATTCCTACTTAGCTTGTGGCTACAAAAATTTTTCTTGGGCATTTATTTTCAAATATAAACAGATGTTTGTGCTCCTACCCGACTGTGTTCATGGCATTTGACTTTGGAATCTTCTCATAAAACTGATAAAATTCTCCTAAGGAAAACGTTATTCATTTTTATAAATAATTTTTCCTGCAGAAATTTTTTTTTTGCAGCGACGTGATCATACCTTCAAGGGCTATTTTATGCGGATAATACTTGTTGAGTGATAAACCAAGAAACGAAATTTGATATCTTCCTATTAATTCTAGTCTGGATCACGTTTTAACAATCAGAAATAGCTAAATATAGATAAGGACGATGTTACTAATACATAAATTCAATTATATCATACTTTTATACCATAACCGTTATTAATTCAGTGACTACACGATAAGAAACGTTTTACATAATTGGTTTTAATGTAAATTAAGATTTGACTACAGCAACCAAAGAACTACTGAGTTGATGCTAATAAGTCATAGAATATATTTAAATACAACATCCTTTCGAATTCTAATAAAGGAGGCAAGACATCAAACGAAAACCGATTCAAATCAAAATGAAATATGACTGTAAAGAAAAAAGCTGGGAAAAAGAGATAGAAGACGATTTTAAAGTTCAGAACCAATTCTGGGTTTGAGATTTCACATGAAGTTTGGCAAGTACTCCGAGGTTTCTTGAGCATCCTGATAGAAGTGGCAGGATGAAATCTCAACTAAGCCCATCTTGTTTAGTTGATATCCCAAGAAGCGGTGGCTTGAGAAGAGCTCTGTTCTCGTAGGGAGTTGGAAACTATTTGTTTTTTCGGCAGAGGTGTCGGAATTTTTTTTTGCCGAATGAAGCTGTTGTCTTTTCCAATAAAAGGGTTTTGGTTCTTTCTTAAAAGTTTGGGAGCGACTTAGCTATCCGAGAGGATATTGATGGTTGAGCAATTTATGACTTCTAATGCAGGTTTTCGTGCATTCCACTATGAATAATATGGCAGCGTGGGATACGGTAAAGATAGAGCCCAGGGTCTTTGAGATATGACAAATGGAGCTGTGTGCACCTAGTATGACTCCACTGCTCATTTTTGCACCGTATACCATATCATCTATCTTCGTTGGAATGACGGTTTAGTGGAACACCATAGTCGTCAGTCTCCCAAAACCACGCTGAATGGTCTTACAAAACTCACCTTGAGTGTGATTATTTTCTCATTTGCGCGAAGCACATCTATTTAAAGGTATTTAAATGACCAACTAGATCATCTGGCTTGACCAGTTCCTGCTTATGTAATTTGATAGCAATGGATATCGGTACCTTTTTCACCTGCAAATGTAGGGGTGGTAGGTTTAGTAAAACTTCCATAGTTCCGCTAGCGCAGATTCTCATTTATTTATTTATTTATTCGAGATTCGTCAAGTAGATTACTGCAATAGTTATTACAAAAAAATCAAATTACTACATGCGAAACAGTAAAAACAAGAAAGCCGGTAAAATTAAGTATTATTAAATTTGGGCTGATTTTTCAATTGCAGTCTTAAAAAATTGAAATGCTCATCGAAGAGATGGGACATTGAAGTCAACGGTTCGCTGGCAACATAGGTTCGATGGTAAGAAATATGGAGGAAGTTTGGAC
Organism: Dioctria linearis; assembly: GCA_963930735.1. NCBI lineage: Eukaryota > Metazoa > Arthropoda > Insecta > Diptera > Asilidae > Dioctria > Dioctria linearis. Next base: position 289,994,803 of record OZ005740.1, on the reverse strand, counting down.
TCTGGGCGAGCGGCTCGGGGTTGATATACCAATTGAGCTTAACAAAGTGGAGAATTTATTAAGCCCTTCCAAATGTCGAAAATTAACACTATCCTAGACATATTAGGATTAATTGCCAGCGTCGCCTAGAACAACACGTTTCAACGGTCCACATAAGGGGGCAAGATTACCAAGGAAAGCTGCGGAGTGGGAATCGGAGGAATCCGCGTTGCACAGCTACGATGCGATTGATCTTCAATTGGTAGTAAGGCGACCAGACTGGGCTGGCATTTCTAGTAACGACCTAACAAAAGCACAGTAAAGAAGTTTAGTGATGTAAACGTCGTCAAATTCCTTGGACCTTCTCTTAACACAATCCAAAATCGAATTGGCCCTACTGACTATGTAATCGATGTGATCCGCAAAAGAAAGACGAGAATTGAGAATTACACCCAGATTATTGCTTTCGTCGAGCCTGGAAAATGAATCTTCTTCCACAACATAATCGAAGGAAATGGGGATGTTTTGCAAGCTAAGTCATGGTTGTGCATTTAGCAACATTTAGAGGAAGATGATAACTGGAACACCACTATTGACAAATGGCTAAGTCAACATCTAAAAGAGCATAGTCGTCATTAGAGCTAATGACACGAAATATTTTGGCATCGTCCGCATTGCACAGCATTCTGGAATTGAGTAAATGTAAAGATACAAAATTGATGTATAGAATAAAAAGTAGTGGACCAAGAGTACTACCTTGAGGTATACCAAAGGTATTAGCTAACTCAGCACAGATTGTTCCGCAAAATATAACTCACTGCGTATGGTTAGATAAATAAGCAGATAGCCAATGAACAAAAAGAAGGGGGAAAGAAAGAGCTTGTGGATTAGAATTCTATGAATAATTCTATTGAAGGCTCTGCTAAAATCAGTGAAGATGCAGTCAACCTGCTTACCAGACTCAATGGCTGGTACACTATAGTGAGGAGACTCTAATAGATTGGTCGTGGTTGACTTTCCCATCAAAAAACCATGCCGGAAAGAACCCAAGTTTGGTTTATAGTGAAAAGGGTGCACATCACTGACCAAAGCTTCAAAAATCCTCGCAACATGGCACAAGTTAGCAGTAGGTCTATAGTATGAAAAGTCCGATTTGTTGTCCTTCTTATGTAGAGGAATAATCACAGAGTATTTCCATGACCTTGGAAAGGACCCTCATTAAAAGGGGACAGATTAAACAAGTAACACAGGACATTCGACAAGAACGGGCCGTAATTCTTTAGAAAAAAAGGGGATATCATTGCAAAACTATCTGTGTTCAGTAATAGATACGTCGTTAAACATAAGATCTTTGGCTTCAAGGTTGGTTCGCGGGAGCCTAGTCAATTGAGAAAAGTCAATAATCTCATATTTGGAACCGCAGAAGGCGGTACTAAAACATTCAGAAAAAAAATTTACAACCGTACATGGGTCGCTACTTTCGGTGCGGCCGAAGTTCAAAGATGATGGATACGCATCACAATTACGTTTGGAATTTATAAACTTCCAGCACTCTTCAGGATAATTACGGAGCGTTAGTTTCATACGAGCAATATATAGTCTTCATATGAAGTATGAAGTAGCGAAGTGAACTGATTCTTAAAGCGCACTCATGGTACCAGATATTCTCCGACAGGTAATTCGCTGGGTGTTTCTAATCAGAATCTTAGTTTTTTTTAATTATTTTTTGGGTACCATACGAGGACCTCCATAGGTGATGATGGGTCTAACAACGATGGTGTGGATCCAGTACATCTTGAGCAAAAGAAAAACATCCAGCGACGTAAGTCGCTTACTTTTTAGCCACGCCACCGCAATACTACATTACGAGTAAGGTTTCCGCATTTCCCGGTGTGATGATGTGCCATTTTAAGTGTACTTTTTTTACAAAGAGTAATTTTTTAATTAATAATAGAATAGTAGTTTAGGGTGCAAACTGCAGGAGTCATTCAAACCAACCTTTTTTCTCAGTTTTACACACTGGCATATATAATATGGACTGCTCGATACGCTATTTCATGCTGGTATAATATTTTCTGTCAAAAATAAAACTTACGTTATATTTCCTTTGGTGAAACACTTTTTATCACTAATTACCATAAATAATTAATTTAAGAACATTTATTTCAACGAACGCACTTATTTATTTGTAGACGGAAAGAAAACGCTATATAGAAGTAGGTCCAATTTGTGCAGTGTATTTCTATGGACGTAGTCACTCCATATTATATACGTTTGTGGTTTTACATGAGAACGCTGCAGATATTTTAGAATGTTAGGAATTAGGACTAAGTTGTGGTTCTAATGTGTCAGTGAGGGAGTCTGTTTCGTCGCTTCGGAAGTATTTCTCGAGGGTTGCGGATTATCCAAAGTTAGGGTCCCAAAATGAAATTCTGAGAATAACCTATTCACATACATCACATGCATACAGTCATATTCATTGAAATACATTTTAATTTTTTTAAGCTTTGGAATAAAAAATATTTTTGAGGTTGAATTATATAAATAAAAAATATATAAAATAATAAATATGTCATGCCTCCCCCCCCCTGAATCCACCCCACCATTGGGACGATTGAGAATGGCCAGGAATTAAAAAAATCTACTACTATTGCCGTAATTTGTGACCGCAGCATTATATATCAAAATTCTTCGTTCATATGTATGTAGGTATTGCAACCGTTTTACAAATTTATTCAAAGTCAAAAGATGTTACTGCTACTATTTTTGGTACTGTTTTAGGCTCTGTTACTGTTGGTGATGTGTCATTAATCTCAAAACGAAATTCGTTCCATTTTAATATCAGTCGCTCTGGAGACACAAAGTTCATTATATATATTGCAGCCTTCTATTACTTTGCCGAATTTAATACAATTCTCTAATAAGTTCCATGTCTCATAAGGTGTAAAAATCTCCCTCTGAATTTTTTATTAAAATTAACTGCAAATTCTTTAAAATCTTTTTAGTACTCGCCTATAAAATTTAGCTTTCTTCATCCCACAATGTAACCACTTCTTACTCAAATTACTAGAAGCATTCATTCTTTAAGAGATTGGAAAACGAGAAAAAGCACACCGTAGCACATATACTACCATAACGCCAGTTTCCTCTCCAGTACTAAGTGTATTTATTATTTTCGATCCGTAATATAAATAAAACTTGTATTAAATTTAACTTGATCCTCATACTTTTGAATATGCATATGTACAAGAATATACTCCTACCATTAAATTTAATTGCATCCGCAGTGTTAAATTCCAAAGATAATATAAATAAATAAGTACCTTGCGAAGATTTTGAAAGTTCTATGGGCTAGTTACTTCGCTCATAAATGAATTTAAAGTTTATCATTGAGAAAACGAGACGATAAAACTTATTTTAAGGTCCCGTACAACATTTGAATATTGTTAACGCCATCGAATTTCTAAAACATGAAACATTTGCTTATGAGCATATGCAGGAAATATCCTCGTAAATTACCATAAATGCTGAAGTAGTCTCCTGCTAATATTGTAAAAGATGAACGGAACAAGTGGGGAAGAACTATTCAGGTCCTTACCGTTCTCAGATTCTCTCGTAAATTTATACCTACACATACATACACACATAAGTTTAACCTCATTAAATTTTGATATAAAACTAACAAATTTCTGAAAATGGGTTTGTTCATCTTGAGTTCGGGAACAATCAAGTTTCATCAGACACCAGGAGGAGAAAGATATTATTTGGGCGACATCCGAACTGTATACAAAACTTAGAGATAAGTAAATTAAGTGGACGGACTTATAAGAATGGAAAAATTGGGAAAAAAAACCCCCCGAAAGTAATCTTCAAAGGACCTCTCTATCATGTCCCGCATTCTCCCTTGAGTCGTGTTACAATTTCACTCTCGGGTTATATTTCACCCAGTTTATCTATGTGCTAACATCTTCAGCATAGTCCCAGATAAAAAATCTTTTTTTTAAATAGAAAAAAATATAACCAAAAGAATCCTACTTACCACGCCGTCGCCAATATTATGAATAGTGCAGGGTATGTGTGCTGTTGCCCCAATTTGCGTTGTTATAACCGTTGAGTTTTCAGTGCCAAAGTACATTGGTGTTTTATATATATCATCGAGTACTGTCTCCTTGTTGCTATCTTCCGTATTTGTGTCAATGATATTCTCATTTATGTGACTATAACTATTATTTACGGCGCCGTCCTTACTTAATTGTCGTACTTTTGGTAACATATTACTTGTGTCTACCGCCGACTGATGTGACATTATTAAATTTTGATTTATGACGAGATTATCGTTGTCTATGTACGACGAAAATCCTGAAATGAAGAAAATTCATGAAAATGATTAAACACATATATATTTATATATGTGTAACTATATATGTATATATATAAGATATTATCTTCATAAGAAATGTAGGTAATATATTATCAAAATGGTTTTGCTTAATCCATAAATATGTTGGATGAATTATTGAGTTTTATATGAAAATTTTTGTTAATAATATTCGTGGAATTGAACATTGTATCTTTATACATATATGTATTAGTAACTAAAATTCAGAATACTGGTTGTTGTTATCTTACGACATCAGCTTCAATTTATACACACAAAATATATAGGGAGTGAGGAAGTTTCTCCTGATATTTTGCAAAGCAACTGAGCCCAATTTTTACAATTTCTTGATACATGGAAATTTAAATTATTCAACTTAAAACCGGGCACTTTCAAAACGATTTAAGTAAGCAAACTAAGGTGTACGAATAATACAGACAGCTTAGAAACTGGGTAAGCTTTTAGGCAGGTTTCGACACATTTTGTATTGCTATTATTATAATGCTATCCATAAGTACGATAAATTGTCTTATAACTAAATCTATCGATAGATGTAAAACTAATTCAAACAAAAATAGCTTACTATAAATGAAGGTATATCCAATAACTCATAGTACATAATATAAAAGCAATGAGTAAGTAAAATTGTAGAAAAAAATACATTTAAAGATAACTTATAATAGACATTCATACATAAGTACATGTACTAACTAAGGATACGGTTAATTTTAAGGAAAGGGGCAACTAGGTCAGTACAACCCTGCGGTCTCAGCGACTTGAGTTGATCTATTGTGTCTTCCCATAAAGTGGTTAGGCTAAATCTAGCATCTTTAAGGGCTTGATTATTGGGATAGCTTTCAAACCATATTTAAAATGATAAATGCTTCTCCAGTGATTGATTTGCAGTCTTAAAGGTGCAAACCCCAGACCCTCGCATGGAGGCTTCTTTTTTTTCTATGCATAGTCTACAGAGTTCGCTGTTGGATTTGCCATAATGGGTCTTGTTTAATGATTACATTAAGCCTGAGTGATTATCTGCTAAGAGCAATTAATTTTCGCGTCTGAAGAAAATAGGGGGTGAAGGATTTTTTCGGCTGCCTCATGCCAGGGGTGCTATTCCAGAGTAGACCCAGTTACCTATTTGTCGAGTTTTTTTTCAGCATGTTGAGTAGGGACAGCATACGGGAATCATGGCAACGGATTTATCCAGATCGTTCGATTTATTATAACTTTTTCCATCTTCATATCCACAAACCACAAAAGAACTTTAGTTTGTTTGCCGCAAATGTTCGGTAGGGACAGAATATGGACTGTTGGCTTCGGGTTTATCCCGATCGTACTCGTTTTCATTACCTTCCACACCTTCGCACCTAGGTACCAAAAGCAATGTTGGTTTGTTGTCCCTACTTTCGGCTGAAAATTTTTAGAGGAGAGAACCAAAAGCGCGAATTTTAAGATCTTTTATTTTTTTAACGATTCTAAATTAAATCATAAATAAAAGATTAAAAAACAACGCCTCGTCCGGGGTTTGAAACCGGGACCTTCCGCTTGCCCGGCGACTGCTCTTACCACTGAGCTAATGAGACAGCTGATTTTCCCTCTTGCATTTCTCAAATTGTAATTAGCCTACTACCCCCCCGTTTTGCTTTCATTAGCCAGTAACGATGAAAGCGCACAAATGAATTTGTAAATTCAATTTTATTTTAATTTTTCCTCACGGGAACCGAACCCACCCTTGTTAGAATCGGTCAAAGATGGAGAATAGAAGAATTTTAAGAGCTTTTATATTTTAACGATTCTAAATTAAATCGTAAATATAAGAGGAAAAAAAAAGCATGTTGGAGTTCTCGCAGCCCCTCTTCAGATTTCAGTTTTACCCTCTATAGTATAAACTTACTCCAAAAAGACGGTGAGAGACCAAGACCAATGGTAAGTTACACTTCTGGACCCACCATTTCTGCGCCTGTTTTGTTCTCCTTCACGGATCCTTCAGTGTACCAGACAAGATCACGTTGCCGGAACTGGAGCTCTCTGCCTAATATCTGGATTCTTTAGTTAATTGTTACCTACATATGTCTTTCAAAAGAAAAACTTTTTTCCATAACATTCGTTGGCGGTCCCAAGCCTTTAATTTTGACATCCTCGAGGATGGTACGATGTCCCACTCGGACTTGGTTTAAAGTTCTTTGAAATCTTCTAGTATGAGTGTATTTATAATCTAGAAGCTGTGGACTTGAGTCTTTCTTTTCTGGTGAAAGGCACTATCACCGTCTTACCTGGTTTTATTGACAATCCTATATTCTGGCACCATCTACTAACAATGATAAAGGTAGTTTGCATCAGCCGGGGCAAGGCTGTTTTAGATTTCCTTTTGACAGAAATGACAACGGTATCGACGTATCCTTGGGCCTTAAATCTGACCTCTCGGAGCAGGGTTAGTAGCTCATCTCCATCCCAAAGCCACAGTAGTTGTTATGAAACTTCGCTTAATGGGCAGATTATGGTGTTTCTGATTTTCGTGGATTCACCGTTAAACGTAGTTGCTATGAGTCGTTTTTTCAGAATATTACGAGTCTATCTGAAGATCCAGATTTCAATGTCCATACATACGGTTACCCTCTAGATCGAGTCGAAAAGGGTATTGTTGAGTCGGCCTTGTATGAAGAAACATAATAAGACCTCCATATTCTTTGAGGCTTTCTTGATAGTTTCTACTAGCATTCGCTTGAATTCATTTCTAACAAATTCAGCACTATGTTGAAATTTTCATTCCACGCCGATGAATTATTCATGTCGTCCAAGACCCGCTTAATTCAGCATATTGCTGAATCTCACTGATGTCAAAGTACCACAACATAAAAAAAAATCTTGATTCAAGACACTGTTGACTGTTGTACAGATTATTATTATCCCGCATCATTCTATTGGACAGTGGTGTGTTTAAGACAGAGACAGCAAGCGTACCCAATGTTACATACACGTGCGATATAACATTAGATACCTGATTGGATCAAGAAAGTGTATTATTGGTAATGATTCCTAGTTTCAATACTTTTCGAGATAAGGTAAGATATCATTGTTGAATATAACACGATGAATCGCCCAGTCTATACCTATAGATCAACATTAGATTAGATTTGTTATCCTATATATATATATATTGAGCACTGATAATAACATTCGGCAGGTCATATATAATAAGAGATATGCTGATATGTACTGATGCCGAACTTGAAAAACCAAAATTAGTTGATAATCTGTTGAGTGTAGCGTTAAAATTTCAACTGCCCAGACTCTCTTTTTGTGTACCTTGAAAATTTTCAAGTTTACACACAAATGTAATATAATTACAAAATTCTATGAAATGCAAAATGAACGGAAATTCTAGAGAACTTTTGTAATATACTCATTAAGTGAAGGGAGAAATTATTTTCTACATTTTAGTGTGCATTTTGAAGCACAGTTTTTTTTTTAATAATTACTATTTTTTCATTTTTAGTCTTAAATTATTCGAAAAAAATTTAAAATCATATCATTAAGGAATTTTCAGTCCCAAAAAAACCTTTTGCAATTTTTTGTAATTGAAAGCTTACACAAAAGTATTTTGATGAAAACCAGTCTATTGGGAAAATCTTCATAGCCGGGTAATTTATACCAAATTGCAGCCGACACTATAATTTGTTTTGTATTTTCTACTTGCATAAAAAAAATGGCATGTACAACAAATTTATGGAAATTATGCTCTTTGAACGATATCCAAGCTACTTCTACGCAGGAAGTGTATAATGTCCGCCATTAACCGGTCCACTATCCTCGCATTGAAGTCATACTTCATGGTTCGTATATTCCGGCGGATATGACTGACCGGTTTTCCATTTTATGGGGCACCAAATTTTACTACTCCTACGGAATCAAAAGCTTATATATAGGTAATTAATATAATAATCCGCCGATTTTTGAGTGATAATGGAATTTTCATGCTGTATCGGAAAGAGAAAGTTTTACAGGGCGGTACACAACTGATGGTCAAAACTTCAGGGGCTCATAGAGGGCTCTGATCTATGAAAGAGCACAAAGCGTCGTTCAGGACGGAGAGGGTGATTTATCATTTCCGTATATTTCTTTTTAACACCCTGTAACACTCTTACTATACTTCCATAAATAAATGGTGCGAAATAATAAGTAACTGCTCAAGTTTTCCAAGAAATACTCTACTTCTAATATTCTGATTTTTTCAAACTTTACCATATACAGGCAGTGCCCAAGTATATAGTTAACATCCAAAGTTTTGTATGGCTACACCAAGAAGGGATTGCCTCATTTAACCCACTTTTGAAATTATAATTCCTAGTTCTATAAAAACACCGTGTACAAAATTCTGGCTCTTACATCAATGCGTTGTCAGGCATTGTCCAAATATATGTATAGTGAGAAACCAATGCTTGCATGCAATGCAAAGAGGGGGTTGTCCGATGTAGTTCATTTTTTAGCTTTGTTTTACAGTTACTATGAGAACACCATGTAAGCATTTTAGCTCTCTATGTCAACGCATTCTCAGGCAGTGTCCAAATATACAGTATAAAACGAAATTTTTGGATGGCAACCCTACGAAGGAGTTGTGCTATTTTCGAACTTAAATTTACTTTTTTTTTACAAAGCCCGTGTGCAAAATTTCAGCACTCTAAATGAACGCACTTTTCCGTTATCTTGCGGATGGACAGCCGGACATGCGAAAATCAAAATAACTTTTAATATTATGCGTGGATGTCCAATCCATTTTGTTCTACCATCATTATTTATATGCGTTACAAACGTTATTGTAAACTTAATATACCCTACGATTTCATCTAGGGTAAAGGGATAACCAACAAAACTTTCTGGGCATTTGGATCTTTACAAATACCTTTTGGGAAAAAGTGGCATCTGAACACTAAATTGACCTTATGGATCTTTCAGGGTATAATCAGACACATACTTTCTTATGGGGCAAACGTCTGGTAGCCTATAACGATAAGAGCTTTGATAAGGTTCAAAGGATGGCCTGTTTTGGTGATACTAGCCCCTTAATGTTGTGTGCTCAACTAGCGTTTGAAGCAATTCACAGCTTACAGCCACTCTAAGTTTTTGCCAGAGGGAGCAGCATGTAGTTTGATTCGAAGGAAAAACTCAGATAATCACATTTCTTCCGGTGTCGGACATTTTAACATCCTTGAGCAGGTCCACATTAAAGGCCTAATGGATGTAATGACAAAAGATTTTTCTTTGAAAAAGGTGTCTAGGTAAACATTAACAAGGAAGATAGCTTTTAGACATAGAGCTCAAGTTCCCGCAACAGGCCTATGTCTGGTAAACTGATGGATCCAGGAAAGAGTACAAAAAAAGCGCAAGGCTGACCAAGTAGTCTAGTCGCCTTTGCTTTTAACTTAACCTAACCTTATCTGTCAATACAAAACAAGCGTGTATGCGAAATCGAAATATCATTATAAACAGATCAATTATCGACTATTGTTATGCTACCTATAAGACTTCATATACGATAAGAGAGTGGAATTTAGTTAATAAGGTTTAGAACTTTTGATATACTTTTAAGCTTCCAACCAACAATGGTAACACTTAAGAAGCAAAAAAATACTATCTACAGAGAAAGCCACCATATCAAATATCCAGCTGGTGAATTAATTCCATAAATTTTATATTGATAAAAGTTGTACAATGAATTATCAAAGAACGAATCTAAACTTTTACAAAACAGTTAGATAAAGGGAAACATACCAGCATTTTCCGTAATTTTCAGTATAATCTAAAGCATCCTTGCTGAAACGTCAGTCATAACTTGACAGTCTTATCTTCATGGAAATAACTTACTAGCAAGAATAAAGTGGATGTTTTTCATAATATAGATGATGCTATATTTTTGGAATCAGAGGCAAAAGCTATAACAACATTGCTCTATTGTTAAAAAAATAAGGCACCTATCTGCAAGAAAAGAGGAAAAACTTCTCTTGGCCTTTGCATTTTAGGATATTAAGATATGCTAACTTGATGTATTCATGATATGCACAATTATTTCATGAAATAAAATTCCACAAAAGAAGGTTAACCCTTGTGCAACCGTTCTAAAATTATCGTGAGTCTTTTCTTAAAGTTTTTTCCTTTTTTTCTTTCATTCTAATCAAAGTTTATTTTATTTACTTCTTTTTTTACACAAAGATTCTTCCAAAATAAATTCATTATGGTTTCCAGAGGAGCACGTCATACGCTTCAAGTCTTCCTTCCAAAGATGGATTAACTAAATGAAAGTTCCACCATAAATACCTTTTCAACTCCTGTGCTTAAAGTTATATACACTACTCAACATTTTTTCTTTCCAAATCATTAAAAAAATGTTCGAAGGCCTAGTTCTGATGTGAAGCGTAAGCACATCAATTTGTGTCAATTATCTTAACTACTTCATGTACTTTTCCCTACTGAATACTAACCGCAGGAGTGCTGTGCACTAAAAAAATACAAGAGGAAACAAGATTCATTTTTATCAAAGAAAAATAAAATTTTGATAAAAAGGTCAACAAGTTCGTCATACTTTTCATTCAGTTACCAAAAAATTGCAAAACGAAGAGCAATACCTACGCATTGCTTCCAATTAGCGGTATGAAAGGCTTTTGTATTTTTATGTGCTCTACAAGGTTATATCAATTTGAGCAGAACTGTGAAGATTTCCTGTTGCTGGAACGTAGTACACCGTAAATGTATAATCAGTGCGAGAAAAATCCAGTGTGAAAATATTAGGTTCTTCCTGCTGTTACTGAGGTAGATACTGTTTGAATCAAAGAGGAAATATTTATTCTATGGGATACCTTTGATTATTAGGAAGTTTCGTAAGATGGCGCTAGGTGTACCATTTTAAATAATTTTGTTTTCTCCATCGAAGTCAATTTTAAAATTAATGATATTATAACGAACGATTGAAGAAAGATGGAAGCTTGTGTTATTTGACAAGTTGAATATCTCGCTAAAATTGAACAATAGATTTGTTGTTAATTCACTTAATTTTATGCACAGGTGATAATTTTGTGTCGGTATCATGATATTTTTTAGTGATTTTCTTTTTAAACTCGAATCGAAACCAGAAGAGTTTTTTAAAGTTGTGTTTTTGAGCGAGCGATTTGGGATTAGTGCTAGGAAGTTTCAGCAATTGAAGCTTCACTGTAATTTTTACTTATTTTTGAGTACTGGATATTCGATTCTGAATATAGGGTAAAACAAAGGAAACAAAGGTTAGTATTCCCTCACATATTATTTATGAGCACAGTGCACCTGACCACTACACCACGATACTTTAAGCAACGCTTGGCCGTGTCTCAAATGTGGCTTTTGTTTTCTTATGATTCTAATCTTTTTGCTATTCTTGAGCAGTAAAAGAAACAAATTGAAAACAAAGCATTTCTTTAAAATGTTTTCAGGCTTTTTATATAAATTTTTAGAACTGGTACTAGGAATTGGATCTAGAAGTACCTCCACTTATATTTTCTATAAACGTGATGGTATTTAGTATTCGCATATCTAATGTTTATTTAACAATTTTTGCTGCTGATTATATGAAAGCAATTGCATTCGCTATGTAGTTCAATACTTGCCAGAAAGTAGGCAATTATCTTTTGTAAATTACCTTTTTCAGCCATTTTGTGTGGCGAACACCACGTTTTGAGGTATGGATGTCTACTAAAACCAGAATTCTGGTCATGACAGAAATCTTTCTCAAAACGTGAGTAAAACGTGGGCAAAACGTGGTTTTGCTCGTTCGTAATCAAAGCTGACTTAATAATAAGTTAAGAAGCAGGCGCGATTTCCGAGTGTTTTACATTTAAAATTTACACGACAATAAAAGGAAGAAAGAAAGAAAAAAATAATCAAAAAAAAATCAAACTCTCTTTACGACTTTTATGAATAAAGATAAAAAATGTGAAAGCGCAAATTGCATGCAACGAAACAGAATGGAAAATATTTCGTTTTCGTAAATAAATGAGAACTGGCGGAGTTTTCACGTTTTACTCTTATAAAATGTTCCCACGCTTTGTGAAAACCGGTTTTTGCTGAAATACCGTGAGAATTACTATTAATATTGTCACTACAAGATGACGGCAAAATGTGGTGAAGTTGTTACGTCTGTGGGGCTTTTTCTTGACCACGTTTTAGGTTCTTATCTAGACTAAAACGTGGTTTTTAAAACGACAGTGGTAGAGTGGTACATAAACGCAAAGAAGTATGCAATTTGAAAATTGAAATAAACCACTATATGAACATGCAAAGCTATATAGTGCTGTGGTATTCGTACTCCAAAGCATTTCGGGAATCTGCACACCAGGGGCCGGATTCACTAACTCGGAAAGTTGTGAAGTTGTGGAGATGAGAGTTCTTTTGCTACTTAACTCTGCACTCGGAATTTTGTAACTCGTGGAATTTGTATTGAGATTTGCCAAACTCTCTATTCCACTTGGCAAAACTCTCGGGTGTGTTAGTTGTGGAGAAGTAAGAAAAATATTTGTGAACTGACAGTGTGCTAGGATTTTCAAATTGATTTATGTATTCACTGCATATCCTGGCTATATTCACAAAAACAAATTATGGAAATCCTTGCAATACTTACAGAGAAATAAGGATTTTGGTGTCTCAAGGTACCCGCTAAAAATTGTAATACACGCGAAAATGGTCAATTTGGTCGTCTTCCAGTACAGAAGAGATGCTATAAAAAATTTAAATATGCACGTTAAAGCTTGTATATAGGATGAAATCTACATTTTGTTACCTAATTAGATATGTAATTAGTTTTTTTAATTCAATAATTGGTTTTGGAGATAACTGCAAAAGAAGTGAATAAGTCAGTCCTTCTTAAGATGAAAAAATGGCCCTTTTCTGGTACAAAAATGGACATATTTTCAACTCATCAGTTATGAAGAACTGGTAAATCTTGGAAATTCACTTTCCATGAGAAAAATGTTCACAACAGAGTACTAATGGATGTGAAATAAAGAACAGCAGAAATATATGCAAAATATAGGAACTGGGGTGTATATGACCCAAGTGAAAAAAATCCGTCTTTCGGCGGTAAAAAGTCAGTTATGAAGTTAAAATGATCAAAAGAAACGACACCACTCGATTACCCGTTTCTCTCTCTTTAATTTGATAATCCGGCCCCAGTAAAATTGCATAAGCATGGCGAGATTTTAGATTCGCTGTCGGATTTTTCATAGATTTATTTTTGGAACTTATAAAACGTTTTGTGTGAGGAGCAGGAACGAGGCGAATGAAATGTGTGCGTTCTGTGCTGTTGGTCAGACACTTTTCCTCGTAATTTGTCTGGGATCATTTATTGTTTGCGCAAATTTTATTTTACTGGAGCCGCTCATCAAATAAAACTTTCCCGACAACTCTGAGCTGTAATGTTTCATATAATTTTGCCAATGTTCACAATATGTCAGTTTTACCATTTTATTAACTAGAAATTCAAAGAACTACTATAAAAAAATAAGATTTGACTTTACCAACAACCATTTTCTCCTTTATACAACTTCACTAAAACCAGTAGGGATTAAGCTGCATACAATAAAATACAAAATATCGGTAGTGCACATTTTGAGATATTCAAGGTTATTCAAATTTTCAGAAAAATTACTTTGATTAATTTTTCTCGGAAGCCTCAAAGCTTCCTAAAATAAATACCGTTTATTTTATGGTGATACGATGATAAAGTTACATCTACTGAGCAAAATTTCCCACATTTTCAATGTTCAAAAGACCGTATCTCGGTCATAAATGGAACGCAGCAAAAAATTACTATTTTCAATATTGCCAACTTTCCTGTAAAATGTCACAAATTTCATCAAAATAAAAAAATAAAATTACACAAAATTAGTCGATTTTCGGTATAACGGCTTATAGGATTATATATTTCGTATACACAAATTTACATACCTAGCAATATTCAGTTTTCTCTTCTTTATTCAATAATATTCTTGGACCGAATTTTACTAACGCGTCCCATAATAGTTACTCACAATTATAAACAAATAGATTACAAATAAAACATCCAAAATAATTTCTCGCCTCCCAATCAAAAATAAAAGATAACCACTGATAAAACTTAAAATACTCCGTGAAATATATATATATAAATATATATATATACCTAATGCAGAAAATGGCGGTATACACTTTCCGAGCCTGTACACTACAGCCCACCGCAGAGCTTTCAAAACAAGTGAACGCTTTTAGAAAGCACATCATTCCACCTGACGGTGATGAAATGAATTAAAAACGCCAAATTTTATGCAAAATATAAAAAAACAAGAAATGTTTGTAGTTACCATTTTTATTTCCTGTATCATTGTACTAAACAGTGAGTTTTAAAAAATAAACAGAAAAAGGTTTGATCTTTGTTACAAATTGTACTTTGTTTCCAATAATATCATAATTGTGGTAGTTATTCGTCTCTGAAAATAGTAACTTTCAAACCAAAATATAATAGTAACAAAAACTTTGTTACTAGTTTTCTCTCCATCACTTCCTCTTCCACTTCAAGATTTTCCATACTCAAAAACAAATTCATCTACTAGACGTACCCCATATTACGTTAAATTTCATGAATATGAAAATTTTCTAAAGTTAATTACATACGTATAAAACCCCGAAAACTTTATTTTTCACACGTCATTACATTAGCTTATGCTTCTTCTCAAACTATGCGGAATTTTGATCATGATAATTTGCACAGATTTGACGCAAAGTCGTATTAAGGGGGGTTACCACCAAAAAAAAAGCTCACGATTTCTGCTCTCAAAAGCACAGTCAGACATAAACGCATAGAAGTATGCAATTTGAAAATTGAGACAAATCACTAAAAGCTATATGAAGCTGCAGTATTCGTCTGCATTGTACTCCAAAGCATTTCGGGCATCCGCACAGCGTAGGATCGCATAGGCATGGCAAGATTTTAGATTTTGTCTGTAAAAGTTTTCATCGAATTTTTTGAAACTTATAAAATATTTCTGCGTGTGGAGCAGGCAAGTGTCGAACGAAATGTATGCGCTCTGTGCTATTGGCCAGACACTTTTCCATGTCTGGCGCCATTTATTTTGTTTGGGCAAATTTTATTTTACTGAAGCCGGTCATGAAATAAAACTCTTCCGAGAACTCTGACTTGTAATATACCATATAATATTAACAATGTTCAGGCTTTGTCAGTTTTACCATTTTACTAACTAGATAACCAAAGAACTACATTCGAGAGATAAATTTGAATTGACCAACAGAAATTCCAGGTTGAGCTATGTCTGGTAGAATTTCCAACTCAGTTTTAGTGTAGGACTATATAAAATTTTATCTCTAACTAATTACTCAATTTTGTTCGCATAAAATTTTTCATTTTCAAGGAATATAATTCAACAAGATTAGCATAGTCGGAGTTAATAGCTCTTTTCTTTTATGTACTTGCTTGTAGAACTCCCAAATATTGGAGAGAACAAATTGTTCTGTCGATTGAAGCGAACTATTTGTGCTGTTCGCTTCATTTATAAGTCTTATATGGAATTGGAATGGTATTGGTATTGCACATTTTGAGATATTCAAGGATAACCAAAATATCCAAATTTTCAGAAAAATTACCTTGATTAATTTTTCTCGCAAACCTCAAAGCTTCCCAAAAAAAAGTAACGTTTATTTCATGAGATATGAATTTTTAAAGTTATATCTACTAAGGAAAATTTGCCACATTTTTTAAATTTCAAAACACCGTATCTTGGTCATGAATGGATCGCAACAAAATATTACTATTTTTAATATTGCCAAACTTCCTGTAAGATTCCATTAAAATGAAATATAGTCCATTCACAAATTTACACAAAATTAATCGATTTTCTGTATAACGACCTTATAGGATTATTTCCTTTTCATACACACAAATTTGGATACTTAGCAAATTCAGCTTTCTCCTCTTTCATTCATAATATTAATGGACCGAATTTTACTAACACGTTCCATGATTAAATAATAGTTGCTCACAATTATACACAAATAGATTATAAATGGAACTGCAAAAAAAGTCTCGCCTCCTAAGCAAAAATAAGAAATTAGCAATGATAAAACTTAAAAAATTCCGCGAAATCTACACACGTATAACTAATGTAGAAAATGGCGACATACACTTTACGAGCATGCAGACTACAGCCCGCAGAGCTTTCAAAATAAATGAATGCTTTCCAAAAGCACATCATTCCATCTGACGGTGATGAAATGAATTAAAAAGCCTAATATAAAAAACATATATAAAAACAAGAAATTTTTGCCGCTACCATGGTTAACATTATTGACTATATTTCTTTTATCATTACACTACACGATATCTGTCACAAATTGAACTTTTTTTGCAATCATATCATAATTTTGGTAGTTATTCCTCTCTAAAAATAGCAACTTTCAAACGAATATATATTAGTAACCAAAACTTTTTTACTAGTTTTCCCTCCGTCACTTTCTCTTCACACTTCAAGATATTCCATCATCAAGTACAAATTTATCTACTTGATGTACCATTATTACGTTGTTTTGTACCAAACTTTGCAAATTTCATGAATTCGAGAGTGTTCTAAAGCTAATTACATAAATATAAAACCCCGAAATCTTTATTTTTGATACGTCCTTACCTAAGTTTATGCTTTTTCTCAAACTATGTACAATTTTGATCATGATAATACGCACAAATTTGACGCAAAGTTGTATTAACTTTTCGTGCTTTTTAAAATTTCAGTGGTAACCCCCCCTAACTTTTCGTGTTTTTTAAGATTTCATTAACAAAAAGTGCAAAAAACGCAAAAAGGCTTACATTTTGGGTACAGAATGTTATAGGTCATTTTAATGCTAAGCTTTTGGGCTTTTGAAATTCAGTATGAATAATTGCTACTGATGACGTGTTTTTTGATAAAAATAGTAGTTAAATAAAAAAAAACGAGTAAAAATTCTGAAATTTTAAATTTGTTGAGCCATAACTTCAAAATGGAAAGGGTGCGGGAAAAAATTTAGAAAACATTGGAAAGGTACAACAATTATCTATCTACCAAAATTTAAATTATCATCATAGTGTGTAACGTTTAGAAGTTACAGAGTGATCTATAAAAACATACCCAAATATCTTAAAGTACCGTTATCTCGGAAACCGTTACTATTTCCTCCCCCACCCGTACATTTTTTTTTGTCTAAGCATGACCTATCCGTAGCCTTCGGGTGCCAGACCACATACGGGACACCCTGCATATTATACATATGAAAATACTTTTATTAACCTATTAATAAAAATTACTTAAATTACTTATCAAGCCTGTAATTGATATGATTCAGTTGATTTAATTTGGGAACATGACAAACTCCTGAAATATAAAATCTAGAAAAAATCTGGAAGTGAGAAAATGTAGAAGTGACAAAATCCAGAAGTTACAAATTCAGAAACGACAATATACATAAATGTCAAAATCCCGAAATTGCAAAAAAAATGTTTGCAAAAATTTAAAATTGGCATGAACTGTGTTTCGCAATTCTCCTGTTTACACTTGAGTTGAGTAGGCGATAAAGAATTAATGAAGTCACTACAATTGTTTAATTTGTTTAAAAGAACTAATGTAAGTTTTTGTAGATTTTCATGAAAATATTAATTTTAAAAAGTTTTTCTTATTATTAGATGGAAGATCTCAATGTTAAAGTATTAACATTAGACAAAGGAAAAAAAGGCTGAAATGGCTGGATATGTATATCTATCATGGCTATGTGAAAAACGATAATCCCATCATTGCGCAGCAAGACTTACTTCAACTAAAATCTACACAAGTAAAAAGCCAGTGACAGCGCCCAATCATGATCCTGCTGCTTCAAGTGCTCACTTCCATGAAGCAAATGCATATTTAAAAAACAAATCCGAGCAA
This sequence comes from Dioctria linearis, assembly GCA_963930735.1. NCBI lineage: Eukaryota > Metazoa > Arthropoda > Insecta > Diptera > Asilidae > Dioctria > Dioctria linearis. Next base: position 289,976,482 of record OZ005740.1, on the reverse strand, counting down.
ACAGGGCAAAAGCACTGTCAAATAATTTCCTCATCTATCGCGCAATGTAAAAGGCCCAGTCGTGCTTATCTGCCTGGCAAGGAAGCTCAAAAATGTAAAATACATGGTGAGAAAAAAAACTGTTTTTTAAGCAACCAATCAAATTTGAGGATATCAACATTCCTGATTCATTCTGTGAGGTCCAATGTGGGCGATTCTTAATGTCCTGTAATATATTCGAAGGAAATGGTATAACATTATTAGGGATGCTGACAAACCTAACATTTTTTTCTAACTCCACCATTTGGCTAATTTATGGTGCATTTAAGGATGTCCTTAGTATATTTAGACAGCTGTTTACAGTTCACGTGGTGATCGAGACTTCAAGAACTAACGTCTCATTTATTGTCTAATGTCAAAGAAGAGTACAAAATGTTACGAACAGATGTGATTTGAGCTATTTAGATTTGCCTGTGATAATGGAATAACATTGTACCCACAGTTTATTTTAAGTGACTTCGAAAAAGCAAGTTTAATTGCTTTTACAATCTTTTTACCCATCACAAATTTCAAAGGGTGCTATTTCCACTTTGGACAGATAATATGGAGAGCCGTTCAAAGAGCACGGCTAGATCGGAAATATGGCAGTGATGAGACGCATTTTCAATACAAATTAAGAAACTGAAAGCACTAGCCTTTATACCTTCAGGTTAAATATCCAGGTATTATGAGGCTATGAAGACTATAGATCCTGAGAAGCGGACGCCAGAAACCTAATCGTCTGCCTCCATCATTCTGGTCATTTTGTGAGAACATTGAATTAAATTTGTCTCATACTGAGAACATGGTGGAAGCTTGATTACGAAGCTTAATTGAAAAAAGTCATACCGGTGCTTATCATAATCTTGAGTGAATTAAGAAAAGAACAAATAAGTTTTTGAAGTGAAATACAAAGAGTTTGTAATGGGGAAGGAAAGAAGATGAAGACAATTTTTTTGAAGAGGGAAGGGAGGATTAAAAACATATTGGAAGATAGTGAGAGCTATGAAGAAAGTGACTTCTTAGGAAATGTGGCAGTAAATTTACACTATATTAATTTACTTATATAACTTTTATTTTCGCATTTTAAGCTGGAAAAATTGTTGTGTTTGATGTTTTGACCAAAGTTAGTAATTTTTTTTTTCTGAATTATAGTTTTGTTTATTTTGTCAAATAAATATAAAAAATATGCTAAATTTTGTTTGTTTTTAACGTAAATGACAAATTTCCAAGTTCATGAAGAATTCAAACTAAGAGGACATCCAGAAAAAATCCAGATATTCGCGCGCGAATTAAGGATAGATTCTTTCTATTTTACAAACACAACCACAAGTTAGGTTCATAAAGGTCCGATTTATTTCTTTTTATTGACGACTTTTACACTTTGAAATTAAAACTTGATTAACTGTTTTATGTCATATGGAATTTTTTAGTTGAGCGATTGAATTACTTTATGCTGAGGTAGAGTTTTACAATGTTTTATATTGCCAAGTTTGTCTCTAAGGGATTGAACATTTTTAATAACAGGTGAAGTGTAAAATGCTGATGATGTAAACTGGCTACTTTGAAATTCATTAATTTTACTTAGTTACTTGAATATGAGAGAGTATGATTTTATGTTAACGAATATTGTTTTTTTTTTGGCTTTCTACATATGCATATAAACTGATAACAGTTGGGTTGTACCAGAACCTTGGTATTTCCATCAGATCACCAAATTCCAATATAGGAACCGTATTGACGAATTCAAACGAAGAGGAAATCCAGAAAAGATTTCCTCTGAATTTTGTTACTTCTAGATTTGTCACTTAATTTTGTCTTTTCTGGATTTTGTTCTTTCTGGGTTTTGTCTTTCTGGATTTCGTCACTCTGATCTTTACCTTTCCGGATTTCGTACCAAACCCATTTAATTTATTTTAATACGCATAATGATACACATTCCATTATTTATTTAACCCTTAAGTAGGGTGCACTAACAGAATCACATAAGTGGGCGCATGGGGTCAGCGTGACCCCAATTTCTTTCTAGAAATTTAAGTAAACCCCAAGATAATCAAAAACAATGCCCTTAAGTTAATACAATAATAAAATAACAATTATTTTATATTACATACTAAGGAGCCTCTTACCAGTATTTATAGAAAAGTAAAAAATAAGATCTACTATTCGGGGTAGAGTTGAAAGCTACACTATTCACTGAAAACTACAACCCCAACATACTTTTTATTATTTTCTCATCCGATAATATTATAAAATGTTGAAATTTCGAAAGATATATCTAACAAAACTTACCTTACGAAAAAAATTACCTAAGTGGGAGTCACGCACTGCACGATTTGAAAAATTGTGTTCGGAGATGAAAAGCTACTGGATGACTATTGCAGGATTTACATTATGATGACATGCATTTTTTACAGAAATTGTGAGGGAAATGCTGCCGAAGCAATCATTGCAATACCTCACATGTATGCTCCCATATAGTTTTTATGGTAAAAGTCGCAAATTGTCAAACTGTAAATTGTTTTTAATCATTTTTTCGTAGATGTTGAAAGACGGATCATGGAAAGAAGTATAATTTTACAATTTCTATTATATTGAATGAAGCAAAGGACGAGAGTATGTAGAACAAAATTTCTCGCAAAATATCAGATGGTGCTGTAATTTATTCTACAATGAAAATTTTGTACGATGACGAAATTTTTATTTCAGTAACTCATCTGCTAATATGCAAACGTCAATCCACTTCGATCCACTCAACTGCTTACATGAAAATAGTTCCACTCCACTACCGAACTATCTCCGGTGAACATAATTCCAGTCCTGTTCGTGCTCACTTGGCGGATTATCGCAAAGGCGGAATTTTTCTAGCAAATTATAAAGGAAAAGGACCACTGCAGTGAATCTGTGGACAAACAATTTGACTTGACAGATATGTATATACCATAAAATTATAGTAACAACATCAATATGGCAGCACGAGTAGTGGAAATTGACAAATTAGGGTTGCCAATAACAATGTTTTAGTTTAAATAACTATAAAAACTTACTATGCTTGAGGTCCTTTTATGGTTCCGGATACGCACACATTGACAAATCGTGGTCTAGAAAGAATGCAGGACGCGTTGGCTTCTGTCGTCACTCATAAATAAATTTCCGTATACGATGTACAATCTCTGTCACAATTTCTGTAAAACTTGCATGCCATCATAATGTAAATCCTGCTTAGGTGGAGAAAGAATGCGTTCTACATTTTTTTCGCGGTTAAAATTGCTCTAGGCCTATGCGCCTACTTACAAAACTAAAGTGTTAACTTATTTCTAAAGTATGTAAAAAACTGCAGAAGTTTATCTTATTTACGAAATTCTTTATAAAATATTATAAATGCACGTAAATATGAATAGTATTATAGCTTCGTTGGTATCAATAGCTTAAAACAATTTCATTCATCCTTTTTATACCTTAGGAAAAAAAAGTAAATAACAATTAAATAAATGATATTCAAATTGACGCAAATTACATAAATTTAAAAGTTTGTATTTTATTCAAAAACACTTGTTTTCGAGCCACGTACAAGCTAATTATAATTACAATAATAAAAGCCGTTTTTAAGAAGAATTATTTTATAAAAAAATCTTAAGTTTATATGACGAACTATTCAGTTTTATATTAAATCATCTAATGAATATCGTGGGAAAAAATCGCCTTAAAGCGTAAGAGAATAAATGAAAAAGCAAATAAAATCGAATGCGATCTCACACTTCAATAAAATTAACCCTAACTGGAAAAAAATTTAATGGAAAAAATAAAACTTATCACGCCATCTTATACGTATCATGGCAGTACATACATTCATATGTATAGTCGTATAAGACAAATTGCGAAAAGTATTTGATGACATTACTCTGAAGGTTAAATTTCAAAAGGATTCTGCAACTTGTTATCAAGGTAAAACCAAGTTTCTAAGTAATTTCAGTAATAAAAGCATATTTTTCACTACTTATGTCATATGTGTAGCTATGTATCTCTCTATCTAATGTGCAGCGAAATTCATCCATTTCTTTTCTGTCATTGCATCATCAACACATCAGTATCGCTAGTGGTAGGTAGCTAGCATGCAATCACCTGGCTGGAAGATTGATTGCGAATTCCAATATCTTTTCTAGAACTACACACCTTGAAAATGGATGGTGTAGTCACAGGCACTATGCCATCACATCCCTGTACGAAAGTTCATCAAATATACGCTTCCCCATGCCTGCACACGAATGTCCTGAATCATCAGAGGAATTTTCTCTGCTCTCTTAAGGGATGGCGTAAAGAAAAAGGAAGAAGAAATTGCAAAACCAAAAGCACTAAGAAATTTCTCCCTTCTTTGCTTATTGCTATCGCGTTGTTTCTATTGTAAAATAACAAGATATAACACAGAAGAAGCCAGAAGGATTCATGAGGAGCACTTGACCCAGAAGTGAATATGAAAAACGTTATGTCAACATAATATCTCGTTAGATGAGAAATCATATTCCATCCAAGGATGGATATGTAGACGCAGACGTAGGCTGGGAAAGATACTTGTCGGGTCGTAGTTGTGGGAATAGCTTTGGCGACAGAAGAGGCGGCAAATGCGAGCTTATACCCATAAAATGGAAATATATGGTCCCCAGTATAATGTTAGCATTGCATATACATAGATATATTTTCAGAACAAAATGCAAATATGGAAGGAATTGAGCAGCACTGAGGAGCATAATGTACAATGGGACAAGAGAAGGAATCTTTTCATTTTTGTAAACACATATCTCACGTGGAATGTGAACATTCATACAAGGTTCTTGCAGAAATTGATTCCCTGTGCCGGCTGGCCAATTTGCTGCTCTTTCGTAGACATATCTTTCAAAAATATGCTTGCTCTCTACAACTATTCATTTATAGCATATATGGAACATTTTTGCATAATATGTCAAATTATACCAAACTTATATCTTAGGGCTTGGATGCATATATATGTATTATAATACAATTTTCTTTGTGAAAGAACTTTTTAGATCTGGAACTCTTCAGTTCATTTTCATTCCGTCCAATTTTTATAGACAGGCTATTATAAACTTTAACATGGGAAAAGAGTGTCTAACCTATCACTCGACATTCGACATAAAATAGCAGTATGTAATCGACGCAAACGGGTTTGACAGTTGCTAATCAAAAATTTGTAATAGGAGAACAATAAGATGTCTACGAATTATCGTGGCTCAAGAATTTCGTATATATAAAAACTCTACTGGCACTCTGAGAGAGCGGGTAATACTACTAAAGGCTTAATGTTTTGCAAAAGAGTAATATCAAATAAGTAAGTAAGTAAGAATGGAAGTCCCGAATGATCTACGGCTCAATGCATCACTAGCTCGTCTCATAAAAATTTGCAGTGATATATTAGTACCAAACTTAAATAGTTACAATTTCTTTATTGCAGCTAGGCTTTAAATTGTGCCAGTGAAATTAAAAAATGGCAACTTAGTATTACTTGACACTAACAACGATCGTCGGAATACATCCATGGACAACTTGTAAAGCACATATCCATTTTCATGGTGGGAACAGTGTGCACCATGATCGAAAATTCGAAATGTCTATAGATTGCGGTTTGCTTACTAGAATATATTCGACTATCATACAAAGCACTGCTGTTGCTTTCCAGCAGGAAAAATGGGAATGCCTGACTTAGATAAGGTTTACTTCTAACATTACCTGGAAGGCATTACTAACGAGTACATGAACACACCTTACATTGAACTGGTTTAGCAAGGCAGGCGTAATGTCCTATTTTTGAACATGCTATGTACCTTACAGGGAATACTTTAGAGAAGGCAGAGGTAATGAATAAATATCTTCAGTCGTGTTGTTATCGAAAAGATATAAAAATGTGTGCGGTGTGCGGCTATATTTGCAGAGACTAGTTTGAGGGAGTGCAATCAGGTCGAAAATATTCTGATTGGTGCATTATTTTAGAAGAAGTGGATTATTTTCATTTAAGTACGAGATTTCAATAAGTGAAGACATTCTACACCTTTCTAAGATAGCAGGAAAAAATATTCCTTTTACAACTCAACCTCTCAATGAAAACAGGAAGACTGCCTCCCTCAACCTTTCTGAGAGTATTAATTGAATGGTTCTTTCCACCCTTCCGGAAAATTCATGCTTAATGGTTCTGCACAATTCTGAAATGGCAGAATGATTGCTTCCATCAAATTTAAAATGATTACTCTTTTCACCATCCAAACAATTTCTAAGAAGGGATTCCTTTCACCTTATAGGTCATGGAGAGCTAAGGTGTGCGAATCACCACTTTATATACCTTACCGTCGTAGGACATCAATGCTTTAAAAGAAATGAACTGGGCATGAGAGCATATTGCTTCCATACCTTAATCAGAATGTTTTCCGAATGCATCCACAATGCTTCCGTTTCCCGCTGAGTTAATCGTAACCTATGAAATGAAGTATATTTGATTTAACCATGGCAATACAAGGAAGTGGAATTAAATGTCTATTCTTTTCAATATGCTGAAAAACAGGAAAACCGATGAAATAAACAGAAATTCTGATGTATAATAATTCAGGCTCATTGGCGTAACTAAGTAGGGCACAGGGCGCCCCCCCCCCCCCTCCTCCAGGAAATTATGAAAATTCCCAAAAAAACATTATTAATCGGATATTTTGAAACTTTCGAAAACTTTTTTTAATTTTCCGGAAAAAACTAATCGCAATTATCTTTAAAACATAAAAAAATATTCTTATTACATTACATTATGGAATAAAACTATGTTAGCAATCTAGACAATAAGTACCTAATTCGGGAAATCAAGAAATTCATAGAAAAACATTTAATTTGCCTAGAACCTACTTGAGTCTCGAAACGTAGACGGATAGAGTCCAAAAATAGGTGTGTACCTGAAACATGGAGAGGCATTTGTAGAAAATTATAAAAATGTTTTCAATGTAGACATTTCAACCTTACAGGCTTAACAAAAATAATAAATAATATGTTCCAAAACAAAAATATTGTAGTAAATTTGGAAAGACTGAAAAACAGAAATTAATAAAGACTTCTGCCCAAATTTATACAAGTTGCTGCAGGCAGCTGTAGGTCTTCCTATCATCTTAGCCGGCTGTGAACAGAGCTTTTACATCGAGCTAAGAGCTGCTTCAGGAAGTGTTTTCGAACATGGATCTCAGAAACAGTGAAAACAAGATAATTAAAAACAACCCATCAGCGCAACAGGTGCTAAAGAAGTTTGCAGAAAAAAAAAACTGTAAACTAAAGCTGATACAGATATTAACTATCTCTTTATTAGTGCGTAATAAAAACGTAAAAAGTCGATCTCAAATGTAGATACAATTTCAGACCTGTAAAGTACTTAAGTACATTTGTACTTAATTATTAGTACTAGCACCAGAACTTAAACCGTTACTGGTACTCAAAAATTTCTCAAGTACTATACAAGTATTACATAATAATAGATGTTATGTGCATCTCGACAGTGCCTCAAAAAATCTTACTACCTTCAGTAAAATAGATAGGAAATTAGCGCCATATATGAGTAATGGTTGGACAGAAACTGGTATATCGAATCGATATCCTTTGCTGTAAAAGTTGGCAATCAAGTGCCACAAACCGCTCTCTTCCTCCGCACATGTGGAACATTGATTTTTATTTGTAGGTCTTGTAAATGGTACACAAAGGCGCAGTTATAATCTGATGTAACATTTGTTTAGCTTAAGGCAAACTCAAATACTGTACGATCAATTTCCAAAATTAGAATTTAAAACAGCAAAAGCTTATGTTCTGTTATGTTATGCTTCTGTTTCATTTCTTATGATATTTCAGAAGCGGAAACCTCATCCAGTTATTTAGTTGGCTATATATTTTTTAAAATTTCTGAATTAAGTTTTCGAAAGCTCCACTTGGACTTGCACCTGCACTTAAACGATTTGAAGTATGGGTCCCTGTATTCGTACTTGGAATAAGTTCTGGATATTACCATAGATGGCACAAGAACTAGATATCGCATGGCATACTAGAGCGGAGTATACAGATTGTGAAATGGGTAGTGCATTCTGGAATGGACGGTAATATATTTTACAGCGTGCTGAAAATAAATGTTTTTATAATAGCAGTTTTGTATACATTTGATCGACTTCTTCAACACTTCAGATACAAAAAAATATGAATTACTCCACGTATACATCATTTCAAATGTTGTGGTCCATTCCGGAATGACCCACCCAGCCATATAAATTTTGTATACTCTTTTGGTACTACTTGCGGCATCTAGTTCTCGTGCCATCTATGGTATTAGGCAGGGCGTCACCATCATATCAGTTTCGTGTATAGAACTTGAGGGTGATGATTTATTTTCCTAAATACGTGAGAGAAGGAAAGGAGGGTATGTGGAAAACAAAGGTCTCAGTTAAGTTAAGGACACTACTTTCTTTTATTTTTCTTTTAAAGTCGTGCAAATTTTATTTTATTTTTCAAATATGATTTAAGAAAAATTTTAAATCGTGCCAGATGTTTGGAGAGGACTGTAGGGAATAGGTGTCGCTTGGGTTCATTGGGATTAAAGAAAAGAATGCGCTTTCACTCAATTCGCCAAATGTGCCAATCTATGTATTTTCAAAATAATTTGAATGTCCGACTTAAATTATTTCGTAAATACTCGTCGCTGTTGGTCTCGATAAGCAATATTGCCCGGTCGCCGGATGTTGACTGACTAGTTATTTAAAAATTGAGTGAATGCTAATAATTTGCTTTTCTCTCCGGGTACTCAATAACATTCAACTACTCGTTGCTCTTTTGACCTTAAGATCGCAACCTTGACAAAGACTGCCATATCTCAAAAGCTTTTCTTATTAAATTAGCCCCGAATGTGCACACGTACCTGCACTTGCAATAGATTAAAAGTGCTGATCTAGTTTTTTGATTTCTTTGGAGCGGAGTTAAATTTTCACGTAGGAGGACTACATATTACAAAAATAGTGACGCGATGTCTGCGACTTGTGTATTTTATGAAGAATTTTTTTTTTTTTTTTTTTATGAGAATTATTTTATTTTTGGTGTGCGGAAATTATGTTCTAGAATTAGATTATTGGGTTCTGTAACTTATATACTCTCTGTACTCTGTCCTCACTGTAACTTTAGAAACTTTATGGTTTTTTTAATCTTTGCAATTTCATTGACTCTAGCCATTATATCAACATCTTGTAAGTGCTCAGAGCAATGCATAAAAAATGTCGATCAAAAGCAGGGAATACTCATGAGCTGGTATAGTTCGCAAACAAAATGTTTGCTAAAACCTTTGTACGACAGTTGGGGACCTGGCCCAATCAAGAAAAAAGTCCTACTTACGGCAATGTTCAGGCTCATCATAAGGGATACCGCTGCTGGCAATAAGTCGGCGCAACGAGACTGTCGGAAAAAGTTAATGTAGCAATTCCTTCCAAAAACGTGCAGTCAGGCTAATCAAAATTGATCAGTCTTACTGAAGACTGTAAAGTGAAGGGAAATCAATCTGCATTCTAGAAGATGAAACTAATATGCTTAATTCGTCCAATCCGTGGTTACGCCCCTACGTAGTGTTCCGCGTATGGACATAATCGCCAAGCCTATTCGAACGTCAGTACCTCACAGACTCTCCTCAAAATGAAAAAAAAAAACAAAATAATACGAAGAATCTTTTTTATTTACTTTCTTCTTAGAGCATTGCCGGCTGATGCATCTTTTCATTAGATTTCAGTTTAAATCGGGGTCTCTGATCCAAAGTGTTAATATTTGTATCAAAGTAGTAATTGTAGTTGTAAAAGGATAACTCAACTTTTTGATTCAAAAAAAAAAATTTTATTCTAATATATTGCTGACACCAATTCAAAGAACAATTTAATAGTCTTAATCTAATCTATCTAATCCATACTTGGTAACAAATTCAATAAAACTCAACACCCTTAACCTATCCTATCACAGTGAATGCAATCTTCTATTTAAAATTTTTTAAGCCAAATCAAAAGAAAATTTGAAAACGTTTGAAGCTGTCCCAAAGCGTTCCCCTTAGATCTGAAATTAAAAAGAAGACAGCTCCTTTAATTCATAGTATTTAAATTTTCATAAAGAAAAATGCTACGAATGGGCCTCTCTAGTATAATTGAAAACGGTGCAGCAAGTAGCTGCAAGAGTGTACTTCAGTGTGTAAAGCTGCATAATGAGAACTACTAAAAAAGTTGACGTATAGTGTGCGTTTAGTCGCAACAAAATGAAGTTTTGTTTGCGGTGCCCATGTGAGCTCGGCAATAGAAGCAGAAGTAGATTTCTACAGCAAGAGTAGATTCCAGCTCAGGTATACGATGGAATTGAACCAGAAGTAACTTTCTGCAGGAGGAGTAAATTCCTGCTTAGATGTAGGACAAAGGTGAAGCAGAAGTAAATTTCTGCAGCAGGAGTAAATTCCTGCAGCAGGAGTAAATTCCTGCAGCAGGAGTAAATTCCTGCAGCAGGAGTAAATTCCTGCAGCAGGAGTAAATTCCTGCAGCAGGAGTAAATTCCTGCTTACATGGAAGCAAAAATTACACTTTTTGCAAAGGATAGGAAACCGATTAAATTGTGATGGAGGATACGTTCCAATTAAATTCTGAAACGAGAATGGGTGATTCTGCTGTGGCTCGTCCCCTCTATAAAGCCGCCGTGAACTGCTACGTCTCTGCTTCATGATGGGTTGCCCTGGCAACGCTCGATCTCAAAGTTGCATTCCATTGTACTGACTGCGGCGAAATCAGCTGACGTCACATCGTGAAATTGACATTTGATGACATTACAATATTGTAAATATACAGAAGTACGGGGGAAATATTTGTATATCTTTCAGGAAATAAATGTAATTGGAAGAAATTTAGAACTTCGCTGGACCAATGGGAGGAAGTTCCCTAGCACTATATAACTGCTTTTTTGTTTAAATTTTTTTAAAGATTGAATTCTTTGTGTTTTTTTTTGTATCTTTTTAGAAAGCATAAATTGGGGAATAATTGCATCATGGGATCGTCAACAATTGTTGGTGTGCCTTAAACAATCATAATCCTAGAACTATTGGTTGTATATTATGCATTTTAGGGACTAGCGAATCAATATTATACATTTTCTGATCGAAGGTTTGTATTTCGTATGAAATGTTTAATACCTTACGAGTATAGATATATTTTCGATATCTAATTGCAGCATTAGAACTCTGACCATGATGTCAATTGGAGGCATTAAGGTAGGAAGCTAATAATTCATACATAATACATAACAACAGTCCTTCCACCGTCAACGAAGATCTGATAATTAGTGGACAAAAAATACAGAACGAAACGTGTTTGATGCTACGAATCCAGATAAGTTGTAATTCCGCAGTAAACGCCTTTCGTGCATTTGGTTGGTATTTAAGTATTTGTAAAGCTAACAAATATGCATACATTTATCGGCAAGTAAAGGCACACATGACAAAAATATTTGTACAAAATTATTTGACAAAAATATAATTTTCTTTTTAAGTACCTACTTATGTTTTTATATAAATATTTCTGAAAACTTTGCTTTCTGTAGGATGACTTTAGACCTTATCGTCCATTTAAGAGAATATGAGCTAAGAAAATTGTTTGCCTTTAATAACTTTTCAGTTACATTTTGGTGCGAAATGTGTGGAAAGCTGATAACTGTATGTTACTATTTGGATATTAAGGAAATGAAATTTTTGATATACTAAAAATGGATATTTGACAAGAAAATTGATCTTGAAGCAGGAAGGTAAATATTACGCATTATAAGGAATATGTCAATATGATTACTTACCTTTTTTACATCTAGGGCAATTAAATTGCATGAGACACTGATACATGATTTACCACGTCCTGATAAAATTTCTATTACTTTCATGCAACCTAATAATGTAATAAGCTTATTGAGATAATATAGGATTCATTTCTAGATATTCTAGAGGTGTAACATTAATTTACTGCAATATTGCCAGAGTAAATCATTGCATCAAAACTATCCTGAATGTTATGATGCCCTCAAAACACCAATGGCAGTAACGAAATCAATTAATTAAAGAAAGAACAACCAAATTGCAAAAAAACCCAAAAACAATTAAGATCCCTAGATGTCATGTAATGAACTTCAAAATTACTGCCGAAATAAAATTTCATCAATATCAAAATGTCTGTTACTTAATTCATTCAAGAGGTCACCAAATAAGTCCTTTTAATAAGTTGAGAATTAGTACATTTAATGTTATCAACTTGTCAGAACTTTGAAAAAGATTTCTTTTCGTTTTCTTGTTTTTCTTTCGTACACCCATCAGCATCCTCAATATCAGATGAAAACTGAAGTTATCTTGAACTTCCCTCTCACAGAAATTGCGAAAACATAATCGGGATATTGTTTTAACATTCCGGATGGGACAAAATTGTCCTGTAGGTTGAGGCTATTATCACAGCAGCACCTGAAATTAATTTGAGATATCTCAGGAAAACTTGAGTGACTACAATAATTTCCTTTGCCGAAAGTTTATCTGATAAATGTATATGGTATGTATGTATGCATGTTAGTAGAGCAATAGCTTCAAGTGTGTGGTGATACCAATCGGAAAGTGAACAATGTGCAAACATAGAGCTTAGGGCTTCGGGAAATCATAAATTTTCATTCACGAATATGATGAATAGGACATAGATTACATAAGCCTGGAAGATAAAACGGAACATAGCAATCAGTATATCTCTTGATATATATATACACACACATACACACACACATATATATATATACTTGAAAGTATGTATATCAGGTGTAAGAAGCTCAATTATGTTTCCGTTCATTCTATGAATCGAACACATATAGTTGAGGGAGTCCTTATCGAATGCTTTCAGGATGTCAGATAAAATCATGTTGACTTTTTATCGGGATAATCATTAAAATTTTGGTGTACAAAAAGATCTATACTTGTTTAAATGCACAGTTCAGTACACATAATACATAAACTCATATCCATACAGTTTAGTCAATGAAAAGAGAAAACACAGATAAACTATATATCCAGATGTTGTAAGCTATTCAACGAAATTTAAGAAAATACAGTGTTCCAAGTGAGTAGTTTGTGCAACAGAATGTCAAATTAAATTGATAATTATTATTGTTCACCGCAATACAAACCTATTTTTAATGCCACACTGTACTAAGGGTTCTATTGTATTAAACACTACTATTTTAATTAACATTTCTATTGGATAATAAAATAATTCGGCCAAGAGCGAGAAGGGCTCCCACAGTGAGGGTTATATACCAGAACTTTATCAACGAACTGTCAATCGAATCTAAATAAATTTAAATGTAATACGAATTTGTTATGATAACTGAAAAATGATTGAATTGTTCCTCATTTTTCTGGAACATTTGTATATACGTTATCGAATATTGTGTTTTCCCCTATTGTAAGCTCTTTATCTCATTTGTTTTAAACACTACTGTACTATCAAATTTCAATAATATTTAAGCAGGTTGGCACAAGAGTGCTATTATAAGAGTTGCATTTATTACTGGGAGTTGTCTCAAAAATCAACAGAAAAAATGTTTTTTTTTGCAGCTATGGAACTGGTGCTCAATGTTTGGTTGGATGGATTGAAGAGTGGTTGAGTCGCCCGGCGAGGGGGGGGGGGGGGCATAGAACGTAAGCCACGACAAGGCACACTGTTCACACTCCAGATCCAATGTTCATAGGTCCCAACCAGACGGCCTTCTGAACTATAAAATTGGCAGAAAAAAAATGTTTTTTTAGCAGCTATGGGATCCTATTATCTATGCTCAATGCTTGGATGGATGAATTGAAGAGAGGTTGAGTCCACCGGGGAGGAGGGTCCATAGAACGTAGGCCACGACAAAGCAAATTGTTCACCGTCCAGATCCATGAGCAATGATCATAGGTCTCCAACCAGACGCTCTTATGAACCATAAAATTGGCACCCAACCCTCCCTACCGACCTCATGCAATTCATCCATGAGGTGTGACCCAAGGAATCTATAACGTTTTCCAGAGCGAGCCGGATAGTGACAAAGAAATCGAGTCACCGTTTCAGATTCCTCTACGCATCCTCTACATATCGGACTATCAAAAAATCCTAAGCTATGTAGATGACCCCTGACACAAAAGTGACCAGTAAGAATAGACACCAGAATTCTTAGGGTAGGCTTGCTTAATCTACCGAAGGGTCGTCTAACTCCTCAATGCTTACCAACTCTGATATTATCAAAATTGTAGTTTTATAAACCAAGAAGATTGTAACCAATTCACCAAAAACTTAGAATTTTATTTTGTAATCCTTCAAAGTAGCCCTTTCAAATGATATCCCATAAATTACAAAAACAAAAAAACAATTTTTTTTAGGAAACCAAACCCAACGCTTTGAAAATTGAGGAAATAAATTAATAATCTTTGAGTGTCGATATGTGTGCGGTTCGTACCTAACACTCAGCCAAATTTCAAAATTCTACGTCACATCATTTCCGAGAGAAACGTCTGTGACAGACGGACGCACGAGCGGTCTTATAATGGTTTCACTTGTTTCCTTTTGTGTAGAATACTGAAAATAATGTTTTGATTCGTATCTGAAAAAGAAATATGTGAAAACCAATCAAACTAATCATTTTTCGTTCTGTTTCGCAGTCTGCGTCTAATATGTACTTCACTTTGAAAGTGGGGAAACAGCACCAGTCGCAAATTCTTAATTAGTTTTATTACCTTATCTATGTCGATGGGTTTTCTCACAAACATCTGGTTGATTACATAACTACACTATGCAAGATATGAACTTGTTTTTACGTCATGTCCACCTTACTCTTTTTAGATTTATATGTATATGAATCAATATGAAAAACATTTCATGTACTTATGTAGTAATACAAATTTGATCTTTCCGCGCGTATTAACAGTGGAAAATTTTAAGAACCTAATTTGGTGGGCACGACGAATTCCCCTAGTATTACAAGGGTTAAAATATATTTATTAATTAAAACAATAACTGTATGTTGCGACAGTATAAAGTTGTATTTTTCGATAAAACCATTTCAGCATATTTTTTAAAGAAGAATTGAGCAACCATGATAAAATATCAGTTTAAATATACAAGTAAAAATAAAGAAGAGAAAAATTAATTAGATTAATTAGAATCTCGGCTAATGTAAACTATTTGATAAATAAAGAAATATAATAGGCAATATGAAATAAGATTAAGGTAACAGTATGGGAGGAGAAGAAAACCTCGTTGTATCAAAATTTCTATTAAATCCAAATACTCATAAATTAAAATCTTTAAAACTTAAATCTGTAAAGATAAGGTCTCTAAATATGAAATATCATTCCCGTTAAAAATTACAAAATCTCAAGTTCAAGCCAAAATTCAGAATTTTGGGTCTATTGAAATCAAAAATTATTTTCTCGTAATAAAATTCAGTTAAAGCGTGGCATCATTCTAATAAAATCGTTTCAAAAAAATGGGTTATACAAAATAATATGTCAATTCAATTACAAATTTGGAAAACAAATAATAGTGGTTAAATTAATAACGCAAGAGCAATAGACTGAACAATTTCTCACAGAAAGAAAAAACAGAAATGAATTGAATTTTTGCTATTTGTGCAATTTTTTTCAATTGAAACATAATAAGTAAATTGAAATACTTGAGAACTTAACAGCTATTATGGATTAAATGATTTGCTTTAAAGAAAATTATTATCTAAAAACAATTATCGGCAATAAAAATGGGGCGCTTTCCATAACCTTAATAAAAACCAGGAAAGAGGTTATTATATATATTTTTTTATATTTTTGTGATACCCCAAGTAAATACTGGATAACTTTGGAAATATGCCAAATCATCATGAAAATCTGAATTTCTATCTAAAATAGTTCGTCGGAAAACAAAAATGGTTAAAACCAATTAAATAGTCCTTGAAATTTCAAGGAACTCTTCAGTATACATTAGGTCCATTCGTTTGCTTCGGTGCAAGTGTAACTCAGAACTGTGAAGTGTATTTCTACACCACCACCAATAATCAGCTGTTTTTCAGTGCTGTCCTTGCAAACGAATGAAGTGGTGGTAAAAAGTGTAGATATATATATTTTGGTTCGTAGAGCCGTCCACCGGGTCAAATAATGTCACTGTATTCATTTTGTTTTCACTTGTGTTCACTTGTTTTTACTCAAATCAATTTATTGCTTAAAAATGACTTTATAGTTTTCTAAGCAAATGACAATTGTCAAAACATCTTTTCTACACTGCTTACACTCATAATTTCGATGGTGCAGAAAAATTACACTCAGTGTATGCTACACCACATTTTGACAATCAAACGAATGGCTTGGTGTAATTCAATCTAGTGTACACCTTCCAAACGAATGGTTTGGTGTAGTTGAGTGTAGTTCCGGACTACACCAAGTATGCAAACGAATGGACCTATTAAAACTATCTGTTACTGACGACTTTCCAGTATAGATGAAAAGTCAGTAGCGGAGCCCGGGGTGGTATAATGACGAACGGGGCCAGTGACGAATGAATATTATCTGTAATCAGCTTTATTCTAAACTCGCGTTTATTACACTCAGAATGCAGGGTTAAGTATTACCAACATACGGTCAACTTTTTTTTTACATTAGTCTATGGTTGATGTGCGAAAAGAGCACACGAGTTTTGCAATTATAACACGCAAAAGTTTTAGCTTTGTCAAAGATTGTGTTTGAGGAAAAATTTTAGGCGTTTTGCTTTGATTGGCGAGTAAGTCTAGTATATATTTTATGGTGTGCAGTTTGTCGGGATAATTATAGATTTCATATTAGTTTTCGATAAATTTTGCATAAAATGTTGAAAAAGACTAATGTATGGTGGGACGGAGGATAATGACGAGCTTTTTACGGGGCATAATCATTTTTCGATTTCTATACTATGGTAGGTGCAACAGATTCAAAAGACATAATTTTACATTAGAAGGAAACTCTTTTTCAAGGAAAATAACTCCAGCAATTAGTGAATTTTTCGGACATTGGTTACTAAAAAACCGATAAACCAGCATTTTGTTAAAACAATATCTTTTCGATTTCTATGAATACAAAAGAAATTTCTGAATGTCAACCTATTTATCCAAAAACTTCCGAAAACCAGGAATTGTTGTATAGATGAAATATCTGATGTTTTCAATATGCATTTTTCGAATTCGAAATTCGGCGTGTTCCTCATTATACCCTAAATGAAATCTATAGGTTTGTCATTACGTTTGTAACACCTCGAAATAATGACGGTAGAGCAAAATGTATTGGATACCCAAGCATAATATTAAAGGTTATTGTGATTTTTGCATGTCCGTCCGTCCGTCTGTGCGCACGATAACTCGAGAATGCGTACACTTAGAGAGCTGAAATTTTGTACACGGACTTTAAAAAAAAAGTAAAATTAAGTTCGTAAATGAGACAAATCGGGCAACTCCTTCGCGGGGCTGCCATACAAAACTTTCGTTTTTCACCATATATATGGACACTGCCTGAGAACACAGTGATATAGAGAGCTGAAATTTGGTATATGTGAAAACGATCAGTCCAAGACATTTTTATTGTACTAAAAACTTCTTCAGAATACGAAATCCTATAAAATAGGTTATAATCATTTTTTTCTGTCCGACAAACCGTTCTACAAATATACGCGAAAAACCACTTCAAAAATCAAACTTACACAGAAGGGTGACAATACGAAATTTCATACGGGCATTCATCTAGTCTAGGGTATCAGAAGAATTTGTCTTAGACCAATTCTAGCTTTTTTACTTGTTTTAGAATTTTAATGTTATTGTAAAAACCATATTCCTACAAGGATCATTATGGTCATTAATTAATAATATTATGATATTATTTCACGTATTAAATATAATTCATTATTATATTCCGTATGTGGGGCATAGTGACGAACTGGTCATCACTCCACTTAGGTCATCAACGCACTTCATAAGGATGCTAGACGGTAAATATTTTTATAGAATTTTGTTCCTGATTGAATTGATATTTTCAAAGTTTCAAGAAATTTATTCAGGGAGTTAAGAAAAATCTAGAGATAAATGTTTGTCATTATGTCCCGGATTCCCTTAAAACTAAAATTTTTTGTATGTCAACTCTATGAAAAAGTTGATCGAATTTGATGGTTTTGGAGAATCTAGACTACAATTATTACAAAAACGCTATGTCAGAGTTACTCAAGTTTTTTTTACTTTTGACCTCAAAGCTGTTTCATCATTTCCTGATTTTCCTTATAGCTACCGATGAACACTTCATCAAATAAAAGTTTTTAAATTTAAATTATAGTTTTTGATGGGTTTAAATTCCCCCTTTAGACTAAGAGCAGATGACCAAAATTCTTACGTCATTTCTTAAACCAAATTTTCTATCTTATCCAATTCTCTTAGCATTGTTGATAACTTATTGGAAAGTCTGCCTGGCTTCCAGTAGTGGAGGGTGCTGCGAGATGGCCTCGAAAGCCTTAAAAAAACCAGTTAACTTACGTGATTTCAAAAAGGAGTAATTTTTGGTGTGGCTGCACCGAATTATATCTCATGATCAATGGTAAAAATGGCAAACAAATCGGATGGTGGCAGACAGTAACAAAGACGCGGAAAAATGTGTATAACTACCGTCATACGATAATAACTCACGAATGCTTTCACGTAGAGTGCTCAAATTTAGCATACGAGCTTTTTTAGAAAATGACATTTTTTTTTCGAAAATGAGACGAATCGGGCTAATCCTTCGTAGGGTTTCCATACAAAATTTCGTGTTTCACAATATATTAGAACACTACCTAAGAACGTGTAGACATAGAGGGCTGAAATTTGGTACTAGGTGTTTCTAAGTAATCGTAAATACTAGTTCAAAAATATACAAAATATTCGTTTTTCACTATATACTTGAACACTCTGCCTGAGAACGCGTCAACACAGAGAGCTGAAATTTGGTACGTGGTGTTCTCATGGAAATAGTAAATACTAGTTCAAAAATAGACCAAATCAAGAAACTCCCTCTTGGGGCTGTCATGCAAAACCTTCGTTTTTCACTATATGTTTGAACACTGCCTGAGAACGTGTCAACGTACGGCTCTGAAATTTTGCACACGGCTGTCTCATAAAATCAAGAAAAGTTTAAAAGCTTAAAAATAATATTCATCAATAAGTTAATATTAATGCCTTCCGGAAAAAGAATATAGGAGCAAGGTCTTAATCAAAGTACAAAATGAATCTTTTGCGAGTTGATACTTGCAGCCTAGAAGCAATTACGTCTTACCGCCGGAAACGTTAAGAAAGCATGGAAAGCCTGTTCTATATCATTTAAAGTGACATCAAATCGAGAAGAAACAGACATTTTTAGACTTTCTTCAGATATAAATATAATATTGCAATTCCACCTACCGAACCGCGAATCTTCTAAAACACAAATTATTAAAATTGCTCTTTACGTGAGACTTGATATAGCTAGGCTATATCAATATCACTACTTTTAATAATTTGTTTGAATTCGTTGAAATTAGCAATATCATCTGAGACATGACAAGAAAAGTTGTTTGCCAGTGCCAATGTATGATCTCAATTAATAATCATTTTGATGACATATTACTCCAATATCAGTACATAGTTCAAGCAAATACGATGCCAAGTTCATAGTTTCCAACATTTTCAAAGTCACTAAAGTTAATAATAAACAATTAAAAAAGCTAGAATTGGTCTAGTAACAATTCCTATCATACCCTAGATGAATGCCCTGTATAAATCTATGCAAGTTGATTTTTTGAAGTGGTTTTTCGCATATATATCTAGAACGGTTTGTCGCACAGAAAAAATGATTATAACCAATTTTATAGGATTTCGTATTCTAAAGAAGTTTTTAGTACAATAAAAATATCTTGGACTGATCGTTTTCACAGTATACGTTAAAATCCTAAATTTTTATATGGCAACACCAAGAAGGAGTTGCCCGATTTAGTCCATTTTTGAATTATTTTTGCTAGTACAATGAAAACACCATGTACCAAATTTCAGCTCTCTATGTCGACGTGTTCTCAGCCAGTGTCCAAATATATAGTGGAAAACGAAATTTTTGTATGGCAACCCCACGAAGGAGTTGCCCGATTTGTGTCAATTTCGAACTTAATTTTACTTTTTTTTTCTAAGTATGTGTACAAAATTTCAGCTTTCTAAGTATACGCATTCTCGTGCGCACAGACGGACGGACGGACATGCAAAAATCAAAATAACTTTTAATTCGATCATTATTTTCAGGTGTTACAAACGGAATGACAAACTTAGCGTACCCTATAGATTTCATCTGGGGTATAATAAGGACAAATTTGCATATGGTCACCCCTCTGTGGAAGTTTGATTGATGAAGTGATTTTTGAAGCTATTTTCAGAATGGTTCGTTGGACAGTAAAAATGCGTGCAACCAGTTTCATAATATTTTATATTCTTAACGCCCTCTCGCCCTCTCAGGCAGTCTCCAAATATGCAATGAAAATTGAAATTTTTTTATGGCAACCCTACGAAAGAGTCAGCCAGTTTGTCTCATTTTCAAACTTAAATCTATATTTGTTTTTAAAAGGCCGTGTACAAAATTTCAGTTCTCTGAGAAAATGCGTTCTCGAGTTATCGTGGGGACGGACAGACGGATAGACAGATGAATGGATAGACAGATAGACGAACGGACAGACACACGAATGGACAGACGGACAGACGAACGGACAGACAGATGAATGGACAGACGGACGAACAGAAAGACAGATGAATTGACAGGCAGACGAACGCACAGACAGATAAATAGAAACAGAAGCAAGTAGACAGACATAGGGATAGACAGGCAGACGAACGGACAGAGGGACATACGAAAATCCATTTTATTGCATCATTTGAGGTAGAAAAAGCGAGCATATCGTTTGTACAAGTTAAAGAGAAATAAACTGTGCTACGTATCAAACAAAAACGTCCTCATGGATATACATGCGACCATATTTCATAGACTGTGCTTCGCCTCAATCCATCAAGAGGCTATGTACTTATTGACATCATTCTGCTCGTGTTAAGGACCCTCAAATAGCCTCCAAAGTAGGATGTCGGAAATTCATCCGTCTATATCCTGAAATATGTTAAGGCTAGTCTTCTATTATTCACCTATTATTAACTCCACTATGATTGGTATGGATGGCGGTAAGGACCATTTAAATAATAAAAACTTATCGTAACTATATGTTCACGATAAAAGCAGAGAAAATCTCTCATATATAATTTGTCCTTATCAAGTTTTTGAATAGCACCTGTTGTACTTAAATTGATTGTAAGATTACACAATCACACTTTTTCCTGCGAAAATTTAAAAATAGTTGTTCACGATAGATAAAAAAGGAAATATTAAAATAATGTTAACATACGACCGTATGTAAGGCAGATTTCGAATCAAATAAAATTGTGGGTGAATTCGCAACAAAAACGTGATTTTAAATAAATGTTCGTGGGTAGTCGCGATAAAATTTTCACATCTTTTGTATCCGTTTCCGATAATATAGTGTTCTAAGCTATGAGTCTCCTATAGCGAAAGAGTGTTAGTAGATTCGAGCGAATTAATATGCTGTTGAACCGCTAATTATAATGTTCCGATATGCTACTTAAATTATTTTTGAATAGACGCCTTCAAAGGATGAATATGTGTATATTTATATTTTTTTTATACCAAACGCCATACTACTAGTACTTTGAGCCATTACGTAATTCCCATGTTATTTCATCTGCACTATTCAACGAAGTTTTGTCAAGACGAGTAACAAAGAAATTTATGGAGTTGGATACAATGTGCCTGTCAGGATCTTGCATTTTAAAGAAAATTTTCCAATTATTTACACGATTTTCAATTTTAATGAATACTGAAAAGTATAGCAAAGAAATGAAAAGACAAGTATTTGTCGCTGCAGAATATAAAAGCACAACGGTAGAAGGGTGTCATGTTCTCTCCGCAAAGCTATGTCCTTAATTTTATTCGAAAGAAACTTGCTGACGCTGACGTCGACAAGTTCCTGTAAGGGGTGAGAGCATAATTAGTGAAAGGCTGAAACTTTCACCAACTTCGAAATCAGAATATACGAAGAGTTTGAGTTCGGTTCCACCAAATCCAGTTGCGTATACTTTCAAGGTAGCGTGAAGTATAAATTTGTCTAATTGCATTCATGAATAATAATGCGACAACTTATAGCTGTTGTTTTTTTTTCTCCTTGCGCGTTCTGTTGGAAGTTGTATCCACCCTTACATAAATGGATAATACAGCAGAAGTCTTAAGTTTAGACATAACATTTCATTACAATAGAGGAAAAGGCGGGTAGCAGCGGGATAACCAGATTTAGAGCATTATGGAACGCACTGGATGGCAAAAGTATGCTAATTTATGATAATCGTACGTCTGCTGATGGAAAATGCCTTCCTACAGGAACTGCGGGTATTACAGCAAGTTTGGGATTTTGTTGTTGTTGTTGTCAACATTTTGTTTTGCCAGGGGACTGTTTTGCACCGAATTTATTTTTCATGTGAATACAGAATCCACGCCTACCACACCCACACCTCTATGGAGCGTTTTTTTTTGTTTTGTTTTAGAAATCATAAAAAAAAACGTATTTCCAAGACAATTTCTCGGGAAAAAGGTATCTTTTCATGTTGAGGAAATACTTCGACTTTTGGAAATAGTTAATCAAAACAGACCCTTTATTTTCTCCTTCACCACAAGAGAGTTAGACAGCTCTCTTGAATTTTTGTTTTCTTTTACTTTTTTGGCAATTGAAATTAAAGAACTTCTTTTTATAAATATTTGTTACTTTCCACCGGTTTTCCGAATTTATTTTTCCATTTGGTTATCCTGATTTACACAATTCTTCTTCAAGTATATATAAATTTTCCTTTTAAGAATATATTTTGCCATATTGTTGCCGACGAAAAGAAAAAATAAGAAAATCTAAATGCAAATTTTCTGTTTAAGAAGGTCGTTCATTTTTTATACATTGATTCCCATTATTATGTTTTCAATACTCAAAATGTCAGTTAACAGGGAGACGGCTTTGAGTATCAAAACTGAAAAAAATTATTCAGTTTCACAATACATAGGTACATATTTATAATAATTGCTTAAATTGAGTATGAATGTGACGTAAAAAAATTAAAAACCGGCCAAGTGCGAGTCGAACACGCGCACAAAGGGTTCCGTACTATCGCACAAAATTTAACACTGTAATTTTTAAATGGAGCAAAAACAAAAGTTTTTTGTATGTGGACCCAGGGTTGCACCGAGAGGGGGGACGAACGAGACCGGTCCCCCTCCAGAATGTCAGTTTTCTGAGCATAATTTACAAATTACGTATAAAATGTGGTCTGTATATTATTACAAAGATCGATAAAATAAAATAGAACCTCTTAATCTACAATAGCAGTCCCTAAGTGCTCAGATGGGTGCAGGACGCGACTTTAGCGCCCTATTTTCCGACTAGTTAGGACTTGGGACACATATGGTCCCCACCCAAAGCCAAATCCTGGTTGCATTACTGTGTGGATTCCCTTGAATTTTTTACTTAATTTTATTTTTATTATTTGTTGTTATAGCACCAATAGAAATACACACTCTGTGAAAATTTCAATTGTCTACCTATTACGGTTCATGAGATACAACCTTGTGATGGACGGACGGACAGCGAACTCTTAGTAATAGGGTTCCCGTTGTAACCCTTTGGGTACAGAACAAGATCGACTAAAACTAGATGATAAAAGTGAAAAACTAAGTGGAGGGCATTAATATCATGCAGGAGGGGAGAGTAGTCTTCATTCCTAAGGTTGGGAGAATGGCTCATATCAAGCAAAATACTTCACACCTATTAGTGTCTCCTCTTGCATGCTTAAAGTCTGGAGAGAGTAATTAAGGTGCATATAACATCAGAAGGGTATGGCAGTGCAGCAGTGGTAGTCAGCAGTACATGCTGTAGTGTCCGTTGTTTGAGAGATTCCTAAAATATAAGGAGTACACTCTGGCTGACTGAATATCGAGGTACTTTTAATTATGTTAAGACGGGGACTATATATGTATAAGGGACTGAGAAGGGCGGAAGTTGATAAGGGTCTAAGTGACTGGATCAACTCAGTGCTCCTTAGTAAAAGAAATTGGGTCTTGCTCAGGAGATGTAGTTGTGACAAGAGTAATCTAAAAATGTTCACTTCGGGAGGGGGGGGGGGGGCTATCACCACAACCACACCTGTGGCTACCGGTAATGGATGAAACCCTCATTAAGGAAGATAAGGAGGGCGTTAAAGCGGTTGCTTATGCGGATGACATATGTATACTGGTAACCGGTAGATTTGTGTCTACTATTAGCAAAAGGCTCTAGCATGAGCTGCTTAAGCTGTATGATTATGCTAATAATAGAGGATTAAATATAAAACCCTCGAAGACAAAGCTAGTGCTTTTCATTCCAAAAAGGCAGCAGCAAATTGCTGGGTGCAGAGATTCTTTTTCTCTCCAGCGAAGCAAAGTATACTGGAGGTCATACTTTATTCAAATCTCAGCTGGAAGACTAACATATAAGAAGGCCAGTTCGACCGATCGTCTGCTGTGACTCCACTATCTAGTGGACGAGACTTACAAGGCAATATAGAACGGATGTGCTGTCAGAAACCCAAAGGGCTGCCTGCTTTGGAATAACAGTGTCTGCGATCCACTCCCACGGGGGCATTGGAAGTCATTCTTGATTTATTGCTGCTAGATCTCCACTGCAGGGGTATATCAGCAATCAGTACTGTCAAGCTAAGAGTGGGGGGCTGGTGGATGCAGAGGGGATTTGGCAATCAAATATATGCAAGAAGATAGACTGCAGTGATTGCAGCGAAGAAGCCACCTACCAAATACCTTGCCAAACTTTTGGTGGGGGAGTCAATGCTATGATGTCCACCGGAAGTGATTGGGATGGGTGCGGGATACATCAGATAACATCAGATATTTCTATCTTTACGGATAGACCAATGCTAGTGCACGAGTCTTATAGACTACCGGACGAATGCAGTTCCTTTCAGACAGAGATTGCTGCGATTTCTCAGGCGACATATAAAATAAAAAAATACGACAACAAATTTCTTCAAAACATTATCATTAAAAAATATTTTCGTTAAAATCTTTTTATTTATCCTTCGCTGTATACTATCAAAGAGAAGCAATCGTCATATCACCACCATCTGAAAAAAAAACAATCAAAAACAAAACAATCAAACAACATACAATGATAAGTATAGCATTCGAACACGTCTGGAGTGTGGACCATGTCTATGATATCACGACCGACACCACTGCTTGGAGGACTGAGAAGGTAGATTTATTTCTGCTTCCATCAACAATCGAACAACATCCAATAAAGCGTATGGTACTTGAACTCGTCAGGAATCTACCTATGACGTCACACATCTCTGTAGCTCGTTTGCCACTTGCAGTATATCAATAAGAAGTGTAGCTACATCTGAAAAAATTAATTTTCTCAATTTCGTGAAGGCAATGAATAATACTCTCTGTTATAAACGAATTCGAAATTTTCCATTTTCGTATTTCGCAAATTCTTTGATGTTTCATTTACAGAGTTCAAATGTCGTTATTGCTAGACAACTCAACCAGTATGTTAGAGTAACCTTCCATATTCTGGTACATTCTGAGTACATTACGACCTGACTATGATCATTGCTTTAATTCCTTTTATTTTAATTTAAAAGCAAGGAACCAAGAACTGCAATTCATGTCTACTCTCACGTCTCCAATCTTAGGTGCTTGAGCTTAAGGTTAAGAGCAGGAGAGGCTAGACCACTAAGACCCCGCAAACAACGCATCAGAGTTGATCTATTGTATCGTCCCCTAGCGTGGTTAAGCTAAATCTAGCTCAATTATTGCCCTTGGAATTAGCTTGCTTGCAAAACTTATTTGAGGAGATATTTCTCCAATGACTTTCAACGTTAAAGTTGCAAGCGCGAGATACTTACATATGATATGTTTCGTGGCTTCACCTTCCTTTCTCTTCACACAGTCGACACTGGAGTCCTTAAAAAGCAGCTAACGAGTAGGCTATAGATAATTTATTAGAACCGCTGCAATATCATTTGAGCGCATTGTTATTTAACGCTTTGTAAAATTATAATCTGATTGCTTCCCCTCGCAGCCAATAAGGCGCTGAGTGCTGTACTAGTAAAATCGCAATTGGTGTAGTTATGCAAGACAAGACTTGAGAAATTAACTACATGGAACAAGGTGACCCTATGTTGGCTGTCTGTCCATAGGGATAACCAAGGCAACGAGTAGGTCAAAAGGGTCTCTGAAATAGATAGCTGTGCAGCGATAGCTTACTCCGATGGGATATATAAAAGAAAAGATCATCAGGGGTGCCTATCAAAAGGCAAGCCTCCGGTAGAGCAACAGGGAAACGTGCCATATTACGAGGCATTTTAAGCCCGCATATGACAGGAAGAGAAGGAAAGAGCTCCTTAATGGTAGTGGAATCTAGTAGGGGTTATTATGAGTCATTGCGCCATAGTAGACCATGAGACCAGACGGCGAACAGCGGCGAACAATTTCTATAGGAGCTGTAAGGTTTCGCAGGCAATCGAATCCATTCCACACGTACTTGCGAGTGCCCCGCTCTAATAAATAAATGAGATAGGCTATTTGGTTTATTTTAAATCTCAGAGTTCAGGTGTATCCTGAGATTTTTAAGGAAAGTAGGATGGATCTACAGACTGCTTCGGGATGTTACCCCATGAGGTCGAGAGGTACAATGCACTGGAGGTTTATGTGAGGCAGGCTGGTTATTTCAAACGGCAGTGCTCTTAACTAACTTAACCTAGCCTACATGTACCTACAAAAAGTCAAATGATACACAAAACAAGTATTGTAAATTTTCTAGTACAGTTGCCAGCGGTTACTTAAAACAAGTAAACTCTTTGAACCCAGTGTCATCTGAAAAGCTTGATATTAATAAAACAAATAATGAAATATTTGTGCCTTAATGGGGCATAAATGAAATAAAATGCTGTGGTTGTTTTGCTCCTGCTCTCTCTACTTGCGCTTTTGTCAGTCTGTTTTTATACCCTACCTGAAATCTAAATGGTATACTAAGTTTGGGGTTGCCATACAAAAATTTCGTTTTCCACTATATATTTGCACACTGCCGGAGAACGCGTCGACATTGAGAGCTGAAATTTGGTAGATGCTGTTTTCATAGTAATAGTAAATAAAATTAAAAAAAATAAATAAATCGGGCAACCCATTCTTGGTGTAGCCATATAAAAATTTATATTTTTTACGGATACTGTGAAAACGAACAGTCCTAAACATTTCTATTGTACTAAAAGCTTCTTCATTTTCCTTTTTGTTGTCCGACAAATCATTCTAGAAATATATGCGAAAAACAACTGCAAAAATCAAAATTGCTCAAATGGGTGACCATACGAAACTTGATACGGGCATTCATCTAGAATTGGTCTTAGACCAATTTTAGCTATTTTACTTGCTATGAATTACTTTACGATTGAGATAGGCTCAGAAATTTATGAGGTGACTCGGCATGCTAATAGAACTGATATTTACTTTCTGATTACTAACATAACTTCTGTGAAATGCCCAATTCCTGTGAAGTTGTCAAATGAAACGCTATTCTCGCATCGCAGAGCTGTCAAAGCATTCTGTGACGTGGAAGTGGATCGCAACTACAATACGTTAGTAAAAATGACCACTAAGTGATATTTGATCCTATTTCACATTATCAAGTTTTCTCCAACACCAGCTTGGCATATATATTAGGCCGTATACCAGGAATAATGTTTTGGGAGTCCCAAGATCTGAGCCGGTTCAAATAGAAGAAATTGTAGAAGAGATTAAACGAGACCGCATAATTCGCTCAGAAACTGTCAGCGAAGTAAAAATGGCTAACGACTTATTTGACTATGAAGACTGCAAAACTGGTTGTCAGTAAATGAACATCCACTTCTGTCTATATAATAAAACTCGTCGGCCGAGTTGATACTAATAGCTAATATATGATCAATTGCTATTGGGTTGCAAATATTTAAATAAAAGTGAAGTTATTGAAAAATCAAACGTAATAAATGGAGAAGTTGCTTAGAACAAACTAGAGAAGAGAAAAGTATCATAACCAAGAAAGTAACAAATAAAAATTGATTGATAAAAGTAGCAATTTACCTACTACAATAACATTGTGGCAACACTGTTCGTCGGCCAGCTGTCCTATTTTTCGGGGAATCGACGCTATCCTATTTACTTTAATACAAAATATCTACTTAGAAATGCTTTTGATTTATTTATTTTAATATGTATTTATTTCGTTGACATAATTAAGGTACACACGTTTTTAATTAATTTTAACAAATCTAGAGTGTGTAAAGTATCAATAAGATTTTGGGATAGGACTGGGCTCTAAGAGTTTCATTTTTTAAATACTTAACTGCTGACAAATGTTCAAGAAAATGCATTACTTTTATTTTTATCATCAGACGGCATCTTCGAATAACCCAAGTGGTGGGATAAAATATAATTGGGCATAAGCAGTCAGTACACATGGATAAAATAGGGCTGATTACTGATAAAGCTGCTTTAAAATGGATCGCTGATGAGCGCCGCTTTTAACAAGAAGGCACCCTGAATAGGATCTGTTTCGCAGAAAAATCCTTTATTGTGTTTTACTGAAGAATAATCATAGAATCCAGCAATCTGGTAAAAAACTTATAAAGAACTTTGGTTTAAAGGAGCCCGTGATTTACTTTATTACGAAGTCATTGAAAATTTTTAAGAGAATAAGTACTATAAAGGGATCATTATCTAGTACGATGGGATCGCCACTGAAAAATAAAGTAAAGTAGTAGTACAGCTATGTTTGTTTAGAGAGCTAATTGTATAACATATTCTCAAGTATTTTTGATCGATGATTTTAGTTTTGCAATTTTTTATTCAGTTGCGTACGATTTCATTTTTCACCAAATCAAAAAATCACGAAAACAAACCTCTTCTATGAAATCTCATGCTTAATATTTTTTTTTAACCAAAATGCTACACGAAAAAATTCACCCTTAATTTCATTTTTCGGAATTTTTTTACAAAAGGCAATCAAAGCATTAACCATTTTGAAAACTCTTCATTTCAGAAGAGCAGCGGAACGGAAACTTAAAGAAAAAGCATAATTTTTCAACAGGAAATTTCCTATGTGGTTGCTGGGGACTTGGTGCCCTGGACTATTTTATCCTTGCGGAATTGGAATTTGGGGATTCTTTGATTGGAGACTTTTGCACATTTCAGGATTTTGAGATGGTCGAAATATTATTTTTATTTTATTATTTGTTCAGTTAATATTTTATGCCAGAACAGCTATCTGAGTTTGACTCAACCGTAAATTTAAGAGTGTGTGGAATGAAATCAAGAGTATGGGATATCAATGGTGCTCATAGAAACTTAATCTAAGAGATACTTTAATATTTTTTTCTGCTCTTTCAAGTACATATTTTACTTTACTTTACTTTTATTTTACATTCTTCTACTTGTACCGATATAGGAATATAAAATCTCGTAATTTGAAGTAATAAATAGTTATGTTTTCTATTAATAAAACAAAGCGCGCTATTGTATACAGGAAAGGCTATTTTTGATATATCCCTAATGGGATATGTCTATGCGTTTGCTTGAAGTAATATTAAAAGAATGAGGCTACTTCCAACTACGAAAGAAATCTGCGTTTGAAGTAGAAAATTATCTTGAGTGAATACTTATTCAAAGAACCATACAAAAGATATTCCCGATATTCTTCTTAAACGATAATTATTGAAATAATATTATCAGACGACTATATACATAATATTTCCTTATTCGCTGTCTATGTATGTAATCTATATATTATATATATACGTTTACTGTTGCTTTAAATTTAAGATTGATAATAAAGTTTTCTCTCAACTGTTACAGTTAGTAAAAATTCACAAGTGAAATCATGACAGATAAATCCATTTCACTGCTATTCATATAAGCTCTAAATCGCTTTAAATGCAAATTTAGCTCCAACGTCCACAAAATCCCCCCAACAAAAATCAAAAACACTCTACTCGTCACCTCTGCTCCCTCATCCCTGACTGAATCTTCAAAATAAAAATGTCACAAAATCATCCCCATTTTACGCGCTCGTGATGCTTTACCCATTTCGGAAATTTTAATTCTTTCCCTGTTTTGTCCGGAGATTATCCAGAGCCTGGAGCTGTGCTAACACCATGAAATCGCTTTTCATTAAGATCCATCACATTTATCACATTTACAAATCTCCTACACACTAAAAGATGCCATTTGGCCGTTATCGCGTGTTTTCGGTGTTACTATGCTAACGTATACCTAGTATACGATGTTGTCGTGATAAATAGCCCAAACAGTGTGGACAATAGCGTTTAGCTTTTGGATTCTGGATATCTGAAATTCGAGGCTATTTAGGAATAAAACACGGCTATTATTTATGCTGGCTTCCGTTGGACGTAAAATGGTAGATGGATAGATAAAAGAAAAAACGTATAAGGCTTTGATATGAATACGCGGGTATTAATTTATCATAAATAAAAATTACTTGATTAGCAATTTATGATTGAAATATTTCAAATTTCCTGCCTTAAATTTCAGATATTTGTGCGTATAATTTGTTAAAGACAGTCCTGAGGACAAAACCTTGATGGGATACACATGATATGATGCAATCTGCACGGAAATCTGATTTGACCTAATGTAAAGTACCTTTGATTTCGAATTTGGGGACATGGAGAAAATACATCCCAATCTATGTACTAGTATCGCAGTAATATGAGGTAATTGGAGAGGTTCAGCAGCTCCAACTGCTTATAGGTTGTTCGGGTTTTTGAAATATGTATAACCTACTGAATAGATACAGCAAACCAAAGTAATAAGTACACCTTTGAGGGGATGCCTACCATATTTTTATGCTCAAAAGAAATCTAATACAATCACCGGCACCAATAGCTGTGCCTTATTCCAATTATTCGTACTTTACTAGAATCAGATGATTCTTTTTGTTCATAAAGTGGTTTTCTTGAATTTAATATATTCATAAGTATGATGCATGGTTGTCATTACAAAGTAAAATTATTGAAAAAATGGAGCACCCGACAAAGTGAAATTTTAAGCATTTGAATTAAATTGAAGTAAGTATATGTAAGTATATGTAGGTGTCTGTAAGGAATACATATACTTCTAATAACTTCCAGTTGAATGTTTAACAAGAGTATCATGGTTATTAATAATTACATGAATGCAGCCGATAGATAATATTGTGCAGAGTCGGCTTCACTTTGAAGCTCGCATTGAATGCAACGCCAACGTACTCTCAGGACTCTCCCGACTATCAATCCAAGTAACCCGAAATGTGCTCCAGACTGGCAGTCCAAAAAGCGATTTTAAAACCACTTCTAAGTTTTGTGGAATCAGTTGAGCCTTCAGGCCCAATATACATTCACGGCCTTAGGCCATGGGCCATAAGCCACTTGAGGCTCGTGGCCGACTGCTGAAGCCAAGTAAGTTACATTCACGGCCACTGGCCACAAGAAGCCATCCAATTAGCATTTAAACCATAGAGTAGTGAAAAATTAGTTTTGTCACTAAAGCTCAGTGCAAGTTTCTATTAAAATGTTCACCTCATGGTTAAAATTCGACGTCATAATTAATCGTTATATTCACTCATAAAGTGAATAATACTGATGATAAACACGTGGTTATTCCTTATGAAAATCAGTACTAAGGGCCAAAATAAATCTATTCTTCATGGTGATATTTATTACCGATAAGCACGTTTTAATATCTCTAAAATTTCATGTCGAGGTAATTCCGCTTTATAGAGCGAATTACATAAAAAGGCCAATCGAAATATCCATCAAACACTCCACACTACACATTAATTCTTCTCTAGCGACAAATCTAAACGGAATTTTAATATTTATATATTTATATGGCTTTAAAAGTACATTCTTCTCTAGCGACAAATCTAAACGGAATTTTAATATTTATATATTTATATGGCTTTAAAAGTACATTCATTGGTCGCATTCAGTCCAATAAGCTGTCAAATTAAAGGTCACTTAATAATTCCAATTTCATCGTTCCAGAGCCGAGGGGTGATAGGAGAAGTCTAGATATGCCTTTTTATTGTTGCCATATCCATAAATTTTCATGTCTCAGTCACTATATGGAGGAAATTCGTAGTAAAAATCACGAGCTTATCACTATAGTCGAAAAAGTAATACAAAAATGTGTTCGAAAATATTTCATAATGTTTAACCCTTGTGTCAACACCACTTCTTACCTCCTCGAATCAACATCTGCATCACCGGTGATACCCATACATTTTGTATGGTAAAGTTTCTGGGTTGCAGGTAAATAGGTGAAAAATGAGGTCTGTCGGTAACAAATGACAGATCTAAATATATTTATTGAATTTATTATTTATTTTATGACATTGTTAGAAGAAAAAATAAAAATAAAAAAGAACAGGTATTACGGACTACGGGCGACATTTACTGTTCGACAATTTGGGAAATAGGTAGTATGATAAAAATGAAAATTATATTAGAGTTAGATTCTGTACATAAGCAATTAATGACTCATATTTATTTTTCTATTATCATGTTTATTTTAGAAATTGTAAATTATTGCACTTATTTGGGACAGCTGTTACATTTGCCGATGAGAGGTGAGCTATGCTGTGTACAAATCATGTTTTGGCAAGCATAGCATCGCTTACGAGCGGGACGGCGTTTCTCGCAGAAGAAACAGGTCCTAACTGTTTTATACGTCCTTGGGCATCCCTCTTTAGAGCTTGACCGGGAGCTAATGCTTCCGCCCCAGAAATCAACGGGCGCTCCAGCATGCACTCTAAACCACTTTGAGTGCTAAAATTGCCGGTCGTGATACTCTTATTATTAGCCTTATCGATGACATTTGGTATTACCAGGGCAGTAGCTAGCTCCTGAAGATACTTACGGTGAGCATCCGTCCTTTTTTTTTGCAACACCATTCAAGTTAGCCGTTGTTATAACTTGCCAAAGCTGCGATATCTAGCATGTTGTAGAAAAATGCTTGTGGCCAGCGAAGAGTCCTCCTTTTTGAAGAATATTAAGTCAACATTTTCTCCATATTGTCAACTCCTCCTGTGTATTTATTATAGTCAATTACTATGTCGGGTTTATGAAGCAGCTGATCTATAAAAAAACAACAAAGGTTAGAAAAGAAAGACGAGAATAGCATATCCGCAGTTGCTATTTACCTGAAATTGCTTTGTTGAAAATGAGGGCAACTGCTTTCGCTGGTCTCTTTTTGGTGACATATGAACATAATGTTATTGGCTCGTCCTTTAGAAATCCAAAATCAGTTGAGTTGAGCTCCCGCTGGTGGCTTGGTTTGAGTTCTTCTGGCAGCTATGGTTTATTTTTCTTCACGGTACCAACCATGGACAATTGGTAGATAATCAAGAGACGATGTGAAAAGTTATCCATGTAGATGTTCCGGCCAGTTCTCGAAAATTGATGGCATAGTTCCTTGACGACACATTCACCTTGGTTTACATCACGGACATGCGTTTTCCCTGTATAAATTTGTCCTGTAATTGGATACGATGTTTCTTCATCACATACCCACCATACTTTTATACCATACTTTGCCCGTTTATTTGGCTTATACTGCGTGAAACGTGTACGTCCACGAAATGGAAAAAGCTGTTCGTCAAACGTCAAATTGGCACCTGGCCGATACCCTTTTCTCAGATTATCGTTAAGCATCAGCCATATATCCAAAATTGGAGCTGCCTTATTTTCTTTCAGCCTATCCAATCAAGTGGTGTCATTGTCAAAACGGATGAACTGATTTATAGCCCAATTCTAACGAATATACATAGCTGCACGATATAATGGATGCAAAGATGATTTCCACAGATCCTGGACATTTTCCTTTTTTGAGCGGTGGATTCCTGCCATGAGCAAAATACCCAAATATGCATTAAAATCCTTTTCCGTCAATGGCTTCCATGATCGCAGTGGATCCACAGGGTTATCAATGTTCTATCTAGCATACTATTGGTCTCCCGGATAATAAGACTGCACATCTGCTGCGAAAAAATACGCTGAAATGTTTCAACGATTCCGAGCGTTTTAGTTTTTAGGTTGGGGCCTTGCAGATTGACGCAGCACATTGTGAGCGTGGGTTTAAGTTGGAGGTAAAGAATTTTTTTTCCAAATCGCTCCATCTCTAGCTTTAAAAATATCTGCTTCCGAATGAAAAGATAAAGCCTCCTCATCGTCTTCTTCGGCCTCACTTTCGCTGTCGGTCTCAATTGTCTCCACTTGAAAAGTTTCCGTTTCCGCGTTTAAACTTTTTTCAGTCAGACTTCACAAAATAAAATGAGCGTTTAACTTGCATCATAGTGCATCAGATGCACGATACTACATAATTTTACCTGTAAATGAGTCGTAAAAGTCCCTACTCCCATTACATTTTGTATGACAAACTTATACATCACGGGTGATGCAGGTGTTGATTCGGTAGGTACAATAATGTGCGACTATTTTTCATACATATCCAAAATAGTTAATAATCTTAAATTTGGCAACGATGTTTAAAACATAATTTTTGAGGATGTCGGAGACACCCAGGCCGATAAATGAAAAACTGATACCTGGAGAAGGTACCAAGCATGTGAAATCTCACCGGTGATGTAGGTGTTGACACAAGGGTTAAGGTGTTTATAACATTGAAAATAGCCAAGAAAAAGTTATTGGATTTACTTTCAAGTTTTTTCAAAGATAACCTTGGCGAAAAAAACGCTGAAATAAAAAATTCAAATTTGAAAATTTTCCAAAAATTTATTAATAATAATTTCTTTTTGAGGCGCCTAGTTATTTCTCGATTTAAAGCATATAATTCATCAGTACAATATTGAATTAGAATTTGCTAATGCATATAATATATTATGTACATATGTACCTACATTACAGAAGATTTGACGTTGCAGTGAATTAGTGTTATACATTTCCGTAGAAATATCACGTATTGTCATCACATGTTATTATATGTATACTGCTTTTTTAGAATGAAAATCACTATCTTTAAACGTGAGGAACGTGACATCAACTAAAATTAATCACTTCATGGTGATAATAATAGAATAATAGAAAATAACGTGACTGTCATCAAAATGGATTGTTTCATTCACTCATAGTCATTCCCCAAAATTGTGTATAGATCAAGATTGGGACATGTTATGATAAAAAAAACTGGTAGTTAACAATACTATAGAGAGACTATATTGAGTGTTTATCACTTTCCAAGTACCATTTGTCAGTATAAAATGCTAGTCGGGATACTTCTTATTATGCATAAATGTATGTATTTTCATGTAAATATTAATTTTGTCTTCCATTTTTTTTTTTCAGAATTATTACAACACAATATGAATTAGTTCACACAGGTAAACAACTTTTCTCACTGATAAATAAAATTCCCCGCCATATTGAATAACCTACCATTCTTAAGACGAAAACCCAATGAACGCGGCAGTCGTCGCGTCGCTTTGACAGTTTAATAGAATATACGTGTTTAAGTACGTGCTGGCCAAATGGCTGCCGCGCTTGCCGGATTCGACGCGAAAGTAGAGCAATGTTCTACTGTAAACGCGCGGCAGACGCTTTGACAGTTCTTTTGATTGATTTTAAACTGTTTATATGCTTAATAAGCTGCAAATTCAAGAACTGCCACATCTAGTAACTCTGATATATCCACTATTTCACTTTTAAATAATAACTCAAGCTTTTCTATCAGTT
Organism: Dioctria linearis; assembly: GCA_963930735.1. Lineage (NCBI taxonomy): Eukaryota > Metazoa > Arthropoda > Insecta > Diptera > Asilidae > Dioctria > Dioctria linearis. Next base: position 289,940,455 of record OZ005740.1, on the reverse strand, counting down.
TTTCTTTTTATAAGTAAATCTTAAGAGTACCAACGCGACGCGTCCATTGGGCCTTGTTCAAATCCGACACGCGTCTGCCGCGGAGAACTGTCAAAGCATAGCGACGCCTGCCGCGTTCATTGGGCTTTCACCTTTATAATTCAATGTTGGTAGTACCCGAGCCACGAGTCACAAAATTTGAGATTTCATCACACTTGGCCACGGCCACAGCGATGCTTGTGGCCTTTGGCCGTGAATGTAATACCTTTGACATGCAGCGAGTATAATTACCATAGTTCAGATACCATTGTATTCGCTGTACCACGCTAGGTGACACGTCGCATTATAGTTTCATTTGACAGCTTTTAGTAAGATTTTCTTTTCAAGAAATCGTCGGAAATATTTTTAGTGTCAACTTGACGCATGTCATAAACTAGTGAATATCCCCGAAAAGGCCTACTTGAACAAAAAGTCATAAGCTAAATAAATGTGTCACTTGTATGCGTCGTTGTATTGCCTCGTGCCATTTGCTCAGCTCTCAGCTTGTATTATGCTGGTATGCAACGACACACTGGTGGTTTATGCGTGCACTATGATATCTGTACTATCTGTGTGTTAAAGGTATAGCAATACATATACATTGCTTCAGAAAGCATGCATCCAGTGGCTTTGTGTCGTGAATGTATTTTGGTCCTGAGCGTCTAATTTGGGTATTATGGGCGAAGTGAGTTTTCTTACAATATAGCAATCATTATGGTTTTATGTCAATTGAGAATGAGTAGCTTTTTCGAAAGTACCCATTTTTTAAACTAAAGAAAAAAATTGTTGTTTTTTTTTCTGGTTGCTGTTAGAGGTTAAAGGCAGAAACACATCCAAGCAAGCCACAGGCCTGGCCTCTCTCAGGCTTCCTCGCAGCTCGCCTCAAGGCTTGTCTCAGAGAAATTAAAACAAAATGATACCACCAGGCTCGGTGCTGTCATTGTAATTTTGATAGTACATCTGTTGACAGGAGTAGGCCTGAGTGAGAAAAATTTTCAACATTGAGCAAAGTGCGCTTTGCGGCTGGACCTTGAGGCTAGCTGCTGGCTTGGTTTTGTGTTGCATCATTTAAAAACCCGTGTTGGACAACACCTCGAGGAAGCCTCGAGGCCTGGATGTGTTTCTGCCATAATATTTTAAATCAACCCATTCTTGTGCAATGATTAACTGATTAAAATAGAATAAAATCGAATCAATAAATGCGTTTACAATTAATATGCTCTATAATAAGAAGCATTCTTTATACAATAAATAGATTTCCTGCAGATGAAAACATCGTGGATGACGACATTTGGTATCCACATATCCATGGCATGAGTTTATGCCCATGTAGACCTAAGCGCAAAAGGGGAAGTACCGGGTCATTAATTGACAAGACTAAAATGTCAAGATTCAAAATTTCATTCTTTTTTAATCAAAATTTTTAACTTCTTACAACCTTATCTTATTTTTTAAGACTTATTTACTAATAAAAAAAAAATTAAAAATAAAAAGAAAAATTCAAATAACGAAAAACAAAAACTGAAAACACATCACAAAGAAAAATGAAACAATCAAGCTAGAAATTTTGTCAGAGCAATGACCATGGAAGTGACGATAAAAGAGAGACAGACATGCGACATTATGCGAATGCTCTATGGAATCAATAGTTGCTACGCTACTAAGCTGGACGGCCTTCTCTTCGACTTTGTCTACTGCGGACAATGCAGTGCGTCTATCTCCCACCCAAATATGGAAGGTATATTCCAATCTAGGCCTGCTATTGATACGTCATCGCATTTTTGGCAATACCAAAAATGTGATAGGTTGTTGGATATTTCAATGCTTAAGATGTTAAGGGATGGTGAGTTCGAGATATCTTCTCTATCGTCGGAAATGGGTTGACTGGGAGTTGGGGTACGTTTAAGTGATAACAAACAACATTGGGTTTTGGAAGCATTAAACAAGACTCGATTTGCTCTTCCCCAAGCGAGTATTGTTGTGAGGTCATAGTTCATGTGGCTTCTTTTGTAAGCTATAATATTCGCACGGGAATCAGCTATAGAGTCGTACGTGTACACGAAATCAAGGGTGCTGTCGTTTGCGAAACTATGAATAGGATTGAAAGTGAGATCTTTAATAAAGATGTGAAAGAGAGTGGGAGAGAGCATACAACCTTGCGGTACAACGGCATGGATGACAAAACTGTTAGAAGTAACTCCGTCCAATATAACATGAATTGAATAGCGGGAAAGAATGCTTTCAATCCATTTTAGGAGGAGAGGGTCTATTAGGTCTAGACCTTAAGTTTAGCTAAAAGAGTAGGATGCCAGACTCTATCGAAGGCTTTTGAGATATCTAATGCGTTGATCTCAGATTCACCAAAATTATGGAAACATTGAAGCTAACGCTCTGTAAGGAATGTTAGTAACTCTCCATTAGAGCGGCCGTATTGGCGCTCATTATAAGGTGATTAGTTTCTAGATATTTCATCAATTGGGTGTTGATGAGTATTTGGAAAACCTTCGAAGGAATGGAAGTAATTGCAATTGGCCTATAATTTGAAGGATCGCTTGCCTCTCATTTTATGGATATTGGCTGAGCATGTGGAAGTTTCCATGCCGAAGCAAAGACTCCTGTCGAGTAAGACAGGTGAAATAGTTTGCGTAGAAATATTTTCGTTTTTTTATATATTGGCTGAACATCTGAACAAGTTTCCATGCCGAATGAAAAACTCCTGTCGCATGGGACAGGTGAAATAATTTGCGTAGAGGTTTAGCAAAAGAAGAGGCGCAGCACTCGAGTACCAGGGGGGAAATAGCCTCAGGCCCAGCAGCCTTAGACACATTGAGACCTGCGAACACTTTCCAGACCTCTCTCGTGCGGAAATGTAACGATCTTTACCTGTAATTGCTTGTTCGTGGAAAAGGAGGACTTTGCAAAGAAGGTGGCAAGAGAAAATTCGCAGCAAAGTTACCTGCAAACAAATTAACGTTGTCTAATGATTCGTGTTGTAAATTAGGTGCTGTACCGGAGAACTAGTGAAGTCGTTCTTGCCTGTTATAAAAAGAGACCAGAAACTTAGCACGCTGAACAACGGATTTGCAGGTATTACGTGCTTCTCTATAGATCTGTCTCAATTACGGTGAATGGCACAGTTTATATGATTGAAATGCAGCTTCCTAATTTTTTATGACTGTATAACAGTCATTGCTAAACCAAGATGAATTCCTAGATTTAATATACTTGTATCTGTGTAGAATGAAACTGCACATCCCAAACCATAAGATGTTGATAATGAATTCAGAGCAACACTCAACATGTCTCGAGGAAGATATCTCAGATCAGTCTAACTCTATAATGAATCTGTTAAGTGAAGCCCAATCAGCTTGGTCGTAGTGCCACACAAATCTTTTTTTACGAATGTGACTGGTGGCTTTCAGTGATAATATCGAGAATTGGACTGAAACGAGACAATGATCCGAGCTGCCAACAGGAAATGACACTGACGTGGAGTATTTGCCAGGATGAGATGTTAAAACTAGATCTTATTGGTTGGCGTTATGTCCAATTATATCAGCAGCCCCCTCGCCGGGGTTCTTACTCCCAAACCATAAAAGAATGCGGAGAAAAAATTTCTTCTACGAATTATAGCTGGTAATGACCTGAATCGAACGGTGAAACCGGTTTTCCGATCGAACGTAACCCTACCGAATTAGAGCCGATCTAAGGTGCGAACAATCTAGTACCTCAGTTCGAATAAAAAATGGAACTACTAAAAAAGTGAGTATTGGGATGGCTATAAATAGCTATTTAAGCCTCCGAGTATACGAGGGTGGGTACTCAAACTTCTACTCAGGACCTAATTAATTCGATTCTGTACTAGATTTTCCGAAGTGTACTATACCAAACTTTGATCCCTTCCCCAGCTTTCCTTCCGTTAGATAGAAATAAACAATGTTAATAAAAAATGTTCAAAGTATCATAAAGCATAGTTCAAGACATCTCTCATGTATCGAGGTGTCGGGCCTAAAGTCGGCATTCCCTATTATATATTATTTTAAAAAGAAGTTTTTCTGAGGAAATAACTATATAATAAATAAATAGGTTTACCGATATCAACAGATTTAAAGTCCAACAAAATTCATCATGTTTTCCGTTTGTATTCGCCTTTAACTAAACCATACAAAATAGTAAGGCGTTTAACTAACGCCCTCAAAGCATTTGCAATGATGTTCGACTTTGCTATATATGTTAGTACGTCAATTCTGTTGAAAAAATAATTAATTTAGTTCAGAATTCAGAAAAGAGAAATTTTACTATCGTCCTTCATAACTTTAGCTGCCATTTACATTTACACAGCAAAAAAATTGTTTTCGGTTCTCAAATTCAAGCTAACATACAATTTTTGTGTTTAGCTGATACGGCAAGCTCTTTACAACAAATTCCCTTGAAAGGCCCGCCCTCGTATCAAATATTTCTTTTAGCAAACGTTTTCATATCTACAAAGTTACTTCACTGACGTGCTTTGAAATGAATTTTAGCTACTTTTCGTCAAAGATAAAGGTTATAATTAAAAGCGTCTATCCATAAAAAGGATGAATACCATAAATTCCAAACGTGTATATTCTACGCAATAAACTACTGAAATTTTTTCTTCCAATTATATTATTTTAAAATTTGTTGTAAAGTCAGTTTTAAGAAATTTAATTTTTCAAGTTCGAGGCGACGATGATTATATACATTTAGTTACAAAAAGTTGTCTAGCGGATGATTTTTCAACCTTGGAATTTTCGCAAAATGCCTCTAGGAAAATACGTTAATTAATTACTGTACAAGGAGATAAGTTAAACGTACGAAAATGTCTTTGATGAAAGATTATGTATGCTATGTAGTTTTGAATAAAATTAACGTTGAATAGTTCTAACTTTTCAAAATTATTCAGCTTTGAATAAATTGTTCAGTTTCACTTTGAATTTCCAATAAGAAAAATAAAAGAAGGATTTCAGTAGCCATACAAATAAGACCTTGAAAATTCCGAAAAAAATTGTTAGCCAATTTAAATCGAACTTGAACCATAGGTTATCAAAAGCAATTTGTTTGTGGTTCTTTTATAGAATAATCTACATCACTTAATTTGTGAGAAATTATTTTTACAACAAAACCTAATAACCACACGAAATAACCCCGCACCAGATTCATTTGAAATAATGGAACTCTATTTACTATTTACCAATCTTAAACTCACTTTATTTAATCTATTAAACTTTCATTAATACATAACTCTTCCGGCAACAGATAAGGTTCCCGATGGGCTGCTCAAAAATTGTGACTGAATTTTGTTTGTGGGAACTAAGGATGAAACTCTTATGAGAAAACAAATTTGAGATTGTTGGAATTTTGCGATCGTGAAAAGCTTTTCCCAATTTCGTGTCGACACGATGGTCATTTATGTATGTAACACAGAATATTTTTCTAATATATTTTGGAAGCAAGAGGCACAGTAAGAAGTACATATGTATGTAGTATTTGGAGGTCAGAGTAACTTTTATACGCGACGGTTATCTTTCACTAGGTATGTGGTCAGATATGAACGGTTAGTTATTAAGATCAAAAGATTTAATTTTATACTCAAGTACTATTAATGTTAAAAGAATTGACTCAAAATATTGATGCTACGAAATTGCTTTATTTTTAATTTTATGTAATTTTCCCTTGTATCTTTTTGGTGGTATGTGGGTACGATCTGTGTGGCAGGTCAGCTAGGTGCGTCAAGGGAGTATCCTTAACTGTAGTAGATAGTGCCTCCAGTGGAGACCGACGTGTGTCGTTAGCTTTTTAAATAATTTTTAATAGTTGAATCTTCGGATTGAATCATAAGCTTGACTGTAGAAGATTCCACCAACGCTTAAGAGATTTTAGTAATCTGTGTACCAATGACAACGCTTTTGCGTGGAGATCTAAAGTCCTCTGAATCTGAAATGAAGATGAGAGTGACCGGAGAAACAGAGGTGACGTGAAGGCATTATGGACCGTCCTAATGAGAGCCCGTAGAGCACTTCCGTAGATGAATTTATGTACCTTTCGGTCTGTATTGTTATGGTAGATAAAGGCTCCAGGTTGTCCCTATGATAGCCTGAGTGATACCTTTGTGCTGGGTAAGAGTTGCTCTCTAAGTATGAAAGACCAGTGCAGTTTGGTTATGACGTGGCACATACACAATAAGCAGCTCGATACATTGGTGTTATATCGACAGCCCGAGTCGTTGACTAAACTGTATCACCTCCAGCACTAGAATTTCAGGATTTGATTCCTTTTTTCCTGATGGTCTGTGTTGTCTCAGGGCGTACCTTGGCTTAGATCTGTCAGCGGAACCTATAAAGCAGAACGCTGAAAGAAATATAATTTTTGATAATACGAAAAGGGGGCATCAATTAAAGCCGTGACATCCAGTTGAAACTTCTTTATTGATTGATAACTGGTGTCCTTTATTGGGGGAAGCTCCTCCGAACTTTATCTTTTAGTTTTCTTTTTTTATTTAATTATAACTATAAGTCTTGATAGATGTAATCATACTAACTTCTGACGGAACAATCAATCCTTTTGTATTTTTGTTTTCTTAATTCTATTTCACAGCCTACTTACACATACCGTTTTTTAGTTCTCAAAGTGACCTTCAATGAGTTTCACGAAAAGCGAACAGATTTAATTCGGCTGCCCCGCCTCAGGTCGTAAACGCCGCGCCTGACGTCGTCAAGTCGCCGCATCTTCATAATATGAGGATGAAAAACTTTATATTAAATATATCTGTCATCCAGCTGGGTACTATTTTATTAGAACTGATACATACTTAATTACAGCTTAACTTAGAATTCTATGAGAGGATGAATTTATATGGCTACTAACTTAAACATGCTACAGCAATTACGGATACAATGACAATTAAGAATGTTCTAGGGTTCTGAGTACAAAAATACAGCGATTTGCTATGAATTTGTTAACATTGAAAAATATTATAAAAAAAACTATATGAATTATTATAAAATTTACGTGATTACTAATACACGGCAAATTACGTTTTGAAAATAATATCATTTAAATGTCCACCGTTTCGGCTTTGACAGTCTTCTAAACGAGTAAGTACGCAAAATTTCGAAAACTTTTCGCAAACAGAGCATGAGATTGCAGACATCTCTACTTAATCTTTGACTTTAATTGAAGCAATTCCTCAAATATCCGCATATAAAGAAATTGGCTGGCGTCAAATCGGTACTTTTGGGTGGCCACGGGATGCTGCCTAGCTTAGAAATCAGCTTTTCTGGAAATGGCAGGAAAACTTTGGAGGTGTGGCGAGTGGCTCCGTCTTGCTGAAACCATGTCATCCGATTGTTGCCATCAAATTTCTGTAGCTTTTGTTCCAGAACCACCCGTAACATTCTCACATACTCATTACAGTTCTTTATTAAAACAGCACTCGGACATTGATTCATATCTTGTAAATAGGTAAATCGTACTCAACGAGGAACAAGTGCCTCACAATAATGGGAGAACTGTTATTTAAAATAAAATTGCTTTACACAATATGCGCGCTGTGGCCCCGTGAGCAGTTCCATTGTGATTAAATTTCCGAGAAATGTGCTAGCGATTAGACTGCTCTCCCGCCCCGCACAGCTTGGGATTGCCCGGGAAATCAAATCTTAATATAAACTAATTCATGAACCATCCTGTATTTACTCTGTTTGTGCAACAGTATGTTTGTTCTGTTTGAATGACACCTCGAGAATGCTTCGACTTAACGAGCTAGAATATTGATACATGTAGGTGCATGGTATTCTTATAAAAGAATTTAATTGAAAATTGGGCAAAATTGGTCAAGCAATTTGTGGTCAGTTACAGTGGGGAAACCGCTGGTCCGGTACGGTTGAATCATGGTTCAACTCGGGTTCAACTCCATGCATACGCGGCTCGAGTTGAAATTGATTCGACCCGACTCCTCGAGTCGACCACGCTTGGCTGGTGCGACCGAGTCGAAATAGTGTCCTATAAACGCGGATTGAGTAGTCGAGTTGCCATCTAACAGTTGGGATTTATTTTGTTTTCTCTTAACACTTAAATTTTGTTAGATTGGATATTTCTTGTGAATTTATTTTGTTTATTTAAACAAAATTTATGACTTATATAACTCCATCACAAAAAGTACCATAAATTGGAACTCTCACTTCAACTATATTTGGACCCGTTCCCAATGCAATCTCTCAACTCTGCGTGCTCAAAGAGACGAGTCAAAAACTCAATTCAATCTTGCCGCAATCTTTCAACTCTGCATGTAAACATGCTGATTGTTCATTACTGCACAGTCCTTTGAAATGTAAAAGCAGTGGGTAGGTTACATAAGTAATTTTAGTTACCATGGTAGAAACAGAAAAACATGAAGTACAAGTTAACATGTAACGAGAAGGAGACAACGTTCTGATACAAAGAAAATTGTATCTCATAGCTATTTTCGACATCTACCATCCTTGTTCAGACATGAAAACGTAATTTCTCTTTGATACGGCAACACATTCTGAAACGAATTCCAAAGTTAAAATTTCAAATTTTCATATGAACTTTTCGAGCTGTCAAACGACTTAACTGTGGTGAGACAACGAATGTAGAAAGGGAAATATCATCTTGGTCCATTATTATTTATTCTGTACATTATGATGAAACTTTGCTTCTTAGTGAATTGCAGTATGCTCTCTTATCTTCAATTATAGTATGTTGTGAAAGAAATCGTTATCCAAGCTAGATATAACTAACGATTTGGGTGATATTCTCGCCTTTCTTCTGAGGATCTCATTTTGAGGTAATTCGATTCTGAGCTTTACTAAGTGATGGTATAATGAATTTGACGTCCGTTATATTACGAAAGCTCTTTACTCCATCTTTGTTAGGTCGATGCTGGAATATACTAGCCCTCTCTGGTCTCCTTAGTACCAACTGCAGATTGACTGCATTAAAGCCGTTCAACGCAAGTTCTTCCAGTTTGGACTCCGTAGCATTCTGAGGAGCGATGTATTCTGGCCTCCGTATGTGAACCGTATGAGGGATGTCTTAAAAGATACACTATGATACTCTGAACATTTTATATTTCTATCTAGCGGGGGAAATCTGGGGAGGAATCACAGTTTGGTCTAGTACAATTTGGAAAATCTAGTACAGAACCGAATTCCTTAGGTCCTGAGAAAAATAAATAAATAAAATTGCTATTTATAACCAACCCAATAGGAACTTTTTTAGTATTTCCCTCTTTTTTATTCGAATTGAGGTACTAGATTTTTTCACCTTAATTGGCTCTAACTCAGTAGGTTTATGTCCGATCGGAAAATAGGTTTGACTGTTCGCCTCAGCCCATTACCAGCCACAATTCCTAAAAGAAAATTTTTCTCTGTATTCTTTTAGGGCAGGAAGTAGGAACCTTCAACGCGGGGGGCGTGGATCCAATATTACATGTTGCATGTCGAATTAAACGTCTCGCCGAGTACTATCGAGTGGTGTATATCTATCCCGATTCAGAAAACTTTCTCGGGACGTTTTTCCCGCCGAAATACCCATTTTCATGCACTTGGGTCACATACACCCCAGCTACTACATTTCGCAAACATTTTTGCACTTTTTTTTCCACGACCATTAGTGCTCTGTTGTGAACATTTTTCTCACTGTACAATCACGAGAAGTAGAAAAGTCTACTTTTTCACCCAATAATGATGCTTAAGCTACATCCGATCGCCAAACCTTTCCCCCGCTAGATAGAAATAAACATTGACAATAAAATATGTTCACAGTATCATAATGCATCGTTTAAGAAATATCTCATACTCATATTTAGAGGTGTCTAGCCTAAAGTTGCATGAAAAGTGAGCATTCCCCTTTTATATCCCTACAGACGCTTGAAACTGAATGTGATATCTATATTGTCTCAATTTTTGATATTTTAAAGGGAACAATAAATTCCCCTGTTTTCTTAAGCTCTGTAGGTGTATCAACTCCAACTCGCTCACTATGAAGCCATAATTTTCTCCAGCTTCCTTACAATCGAACCAACTATAGCCGACCCACAATATCCCATCTCTTTAATTACGTTTTCACCAATATTAATTTGAATTTTTCGAGTTTGCAATTCCAAACTCAGCTCAAATTTGACCGCAGTGAAGTTTACCTGCTTCTAAATTGAATTGCAGTAATCAACTGTGATGAATCTCGAACAAATATTATTACTTTTTAGGAAATTCATTGAACAATTTGTGTGTATAATCAGTGGTCAAGTTCGTTCCAGAAAATGTGGTGATTGGACTGGTTAAGATATTTATGAGCGCAACCAAGTATGCATTTCTTCTTAGAAAATACCTGAAAATTTTTCTTTAGAATTTTTATGCACAGTTGGATGCCAGGCCGACAGTAGTCTATAAACAGCAGCGGGAAACTTTCGTATACAGAAAACATGGGAAGGAAAAAAGAAACTAAATTACAAAAACAATTTGCGCAATTTTCCGAAAGTTGTCATAACCACAACTCCTAGGTAATATAGTAATCTTGTTTCCTCTATACCACGCACAGAGGAATTCATTTTTTTCTTATGAATTTGTCGAAAACTTTTCCTTCACAATTCGGTTGGTTCGTTCTATATAGTTTATTTGCAATAATATGCTACATGCACCCAGATGTACATATTTACAAGATGTCGCGACGTTCCTCCAAAGGAGGAAATTTGGTGATACGTTTAGTGCTTTAGATGCGAGTTCTTCTTGTTATACGTTCTTTGCACAAACTTGCTATCATATAGGGTATACGGAGAAAACACACAAAACTTCTTCAATAAAATTTTATTTGTTTACCTTTCTATGGATGATAGCGTAATATTTTTCCAACGAAAGTTTTAAGCAATTGCTCATAATTAAACCATTACAAAACTTCACATTATCCAATAATACTAAAATATCAGCTTTATTTGAGAATACATTCAAGCACATTTTTATATTCATGGAGTAGGTACGTAGGTTTAAAAATGATATCCTTATCTTCAACAAGTCAAAAGCAGCCCAGAAATTTCATACTAATATTAAGACAACGCAACACTTTCAGCTTATTTTAAGTCAAACAACTCACGCCAGGAAGTATGCAGATGTTTGTGCAGATGGTACAGTACTTTAACTTGTATTTTTAATGGAATCAATTTAGTTCCGTCAGATTTGTGTATATAGATCAAATGTTTTTTAGTTAGTGGAGACACCTTATCACCAAAGCATGTGCAATGGAGAAAGAAAAACACCTATCCAGTTATTTAACCAAATTTGTTTATAACGACCCTTCCTTTTTCAAGAACTAGTCATTGCCAGTACCTCTGAATTTTTAATAACTCTATCCTTTCTTAACGTTAGGGCTTAGGTAGATGTTTTCATACAATATATAAATTATATAAATAAATAAATAAATCGGTTTTTTTGTTCGTGTAAAAGTATAATCACGTGGAAAGTCATTAACACTAAATAAAAGCTCTTCATTAGACCGCCTACATGGACTAGCACTTCCCGCTACAACACCCTTCAGCATATATGGTTTGAAATACATACCCGAAAAAATCAAGCTTGGAGGAATCCAAGCAATAATTGCAACTATCATCGTCAGATTAACCCCTCTTTCACCTCTTTAACCCCCGTTTCTCGTTCTTCGCAGGTATATGCTCTGGTGAGTTGGCAGACTTATGTAGGTAATAAATCTTGTCTGGAGCAAAGATATAACGAGGAACATAATCTTTCAAATTTGTAAAGAAAGCGTCTTACTGAAGCTTGTTCAACTCGAGATACTAGTTGCTTCTGTTTTCTGGAAACATCTCATTCACTCTGCTTCGCAGCCATTTGGTTTTCACTCCAAAAGCTAGGCACAGTTTCCTCTTTTCTTTCGGAACACTTATATCAAAAATTATATAACATAAAGATATCGCAATACTTTGCTTGGGTTGCAACAGAAAATTACTTCTTGAGATTTGTTAGCAGAGCCCGAAAGACTCCTTCTCAAGCATTAAATGCCACGGCATACCTCCCTCTCTATTCAGAATTTTAATGCATTATTGAGGCCGACAACGGCACATACGAAAGTATTGTATCTGAAAATAATTCCACCAAAAGTGAATAAAATTTCTGCCGAAACATTTTCTGTAAATTTCTAAAAAGAAATGAATGTTTATTCCTCATTACGAGTTTATTATCATAAAAATTGTTAGTGACCTTCAATAATGCAGTTTTAGAGAAAAAATTTCAGTAAATTTGAAAAAAAAAATTCCAGTAAATTGCTAAGAAACAATTCCTATATCAGGTCGAGGCATCATTTATTTTATATTGGAGCAAGCCACTGCTGGCTTACAATTTGGTTACGTCATCAAGTCGAGGCATCGTCCACTTTATATTCGACTGAGGCGTTACTGCTTTTTAATAGAGAAATAGAAGATTTCTTCATATACAGTAAAAACTTGGCATCAGGCGATGTCAGAATTATATTAAGGCCCTCTCATAACTACAAACAGGTATCTTGCAAGACACGATAAATAGTCTAGAATATTTTATGTAAAAGTCTTTTCATATCTAACGTAACCGTACAGCCACGCAAACACGCGGGCCGTTTCCGGATGACATTCTCGCGAGAATATTTCGTCTGTATTGGTGTCTATCCGTGCTTTGTTTTCATCTCCTAGTAAAAATGTAAATAGGACACGTCTTCAACAGATACCTTTCGAAATAATTTCAACAATAAAAAAATTTGGATCGTCCTACCACGATCTTACCATAAAAACGAGCATCTTAAAAAAATCCTAAACACTTATAACATACTAACGGAATCATTCTGATTGCTTGCCTGTAGATGTCGTGCCTATCAGTAGCAATACTTTCTAAAATGCCGTGTCTGTTACGATACGTGTGTGTAGAATGGTCACCCATTTGTGAAAGTTTGATTTTTGAAGTGGTCTTTCGCATATATTTCTAGCACGGTTCGTCGGACAGAAAAAATGATTGTGACTAATTTTATAGCATTTCATATTCTAAAAAGTTTTCTGTAAATTCTTAAATTTTTATATGGCAACACCATGAAGGGGTTACCCGATTTAAACCATTTTTGAAATTATATTTACTATTTTTATGAGAACACCTTACCGTAATAGTACTGCAAATTATATGAAAGCAAATTTCTTAGACGGCGTTGTATAAGTTTAAAAGCGTGCTAAGCTTGTCATTCGGTTTGTAACGTACAGAAATAATTCTAGTTGAGCCAAATGGATTGGACACCCACGCATATGTATTATTAACTATATTTAGATTTTTGCATGGTCGTCCGTCCGTCACCACAATAGCTTGAGAACACATTCATGGTTTGTTTCAAATTAGTCGTTCTCGACTTTATCTGCAGCCGAAAACGAAGAAAAAGGAAAGCTAATTCGAGTCTATATGACGATACCGATTCGTCTTCGCGCCACTTTTTCGAAGATTTTCGTGTATTGGTGCTACCAATACAATTTTATTTTCACAGCGCACTCACTTCACGCTATAGCTTTTTTTCGGACAAATTTTTGAAAAGGAGTGCTGCTGGCACGCTTGCGTTGTCATACATAATCTGAAAAATCATGCGCTGATAATTCTTTTGAAACACTTCGTAATATTTCGAAAGAGATTGGTAACAACAAAAAATTCGCGGAATATACGGCAAGTTCTCTAAACCTGAACCATATGTCGAGAGAACTTCGTAAAACCGAGGAAATCTCGGATTGTTGCCTTCGAGAGCTACTCGCAAATGCGAAAACATGAGAAAATGTTTGCTGGGTTTTCACGTGCTTAATTCATTTCAAACAAAATAGATTTATTATAAATAAAATTTTGCTTACTTATTGCACATGATTGGCTAAGCATGTTGTGAGTTTTGGTGCTAATACAGTTAGATTTTTCGTTCTATTTTTTTTTTACCCACTATATACCGATGTGAGAATAGGGATCTGAAATTCTTTTGTAATAAGAAAAAGTCTCAAGGTATACGCACGTACCAATTCACTGACAAAAGAGTTAATGAAGCAGACAATGCTACAGACATGTGGAAGAAGATAAAAAAATTTGGTATAGAGGAAAGTTAAAAATTAATATTAAAAATGTGGAAATGAGGGATATAGATGATAGCGGAAGGCAAACTATTTTAATAAATTCTTCATAAAATGTGTTAATAAGATTAACAAATCAATTGATAGAAAGATATGTTTTTACAACAGTGATATAGTTAACCAAATAAATTTAAAAAAGGACTTGTATCAAATGAATACAGAAATTAAGTCGGATACTTGGATTCTAATGGGACCAGTTGGCGAAAAATACATATTCGTTTATCAAATGAGGAGGCAGATTTCCGAAATCATGGATTTAAATATGGTCCCCCCTGAAGAAAAGATTTTATAGAAAGTGTTAAGGGTGTTTTGAAGAAAAAAATATTTTTTATCGAATAAAAATGAGGACTTAGAAAACGAAACTCACTGGACCGAGCAGTTATACTATAGAAAGGTGAATTGGAGAGCAGGAAACCAATTTTGGAATTTTTCTGGACGTTGAGAGGAAGTTTACATTCCTGGCTAGAGCAAGCCTTATATAAAAGTTATGCTATCGTAGGGTAAACCGAAAACAAAATGAATATGGTTTAGATCTGATATCAGTGAAAAGTTTCATTAAAAACAAGAGGTATTACATTGCATTTCCATCGAAAAAAAAAAACAATACGCAGACATCACTCTTTTGTTCATTGCTCAATTCTCTCTGCTCCTTTTGTCTTCAATATTTTTGCATATGGTAGCCAACCCCACCCTCTCGTCGTTAGAAGGCGTCCCCTTTCCACCACCCCGCGGCACCGCGATGTAACGCGGGCATCTAGCCCTGGGTGCGGTGGCCTCAGCTGGTCATGACTCCAGTGTTTTCTCCATTGCTGCTCACCCACTTCACCGCTTCTCTTCGTAATTTTTGCATATGGTTGCCACCCTCTCCCTCTTCCCAACCAATCATCTACCCACACCCAGAGGAGGCCTAGGAAGATGGTTGAAATATATTTTATAAATATATACCCATTCCCCATTTAGTAAATCTTATTGACTAACTTAGCCTAGGTTTAATTTCAATATCACCCATCCAGTAATCAGCAACGGCTGAACGAGAGAGGAAGTTAACTGCCGTGCATGCGAATACTCATTAATCCTTGATTGTAACTGATCTGCATAAATACACACCACTCAGTTAGCCAAGCGGATGTCAATAATTTGTCAAAACACATTTGAACCTCCGAACTGTTATTGGAAGACCACCATGAATTCTATATATTACCGGAAATAAAAAGGAGGACGGGTAGCTCAACGGGATTGCATCAAAACACCTTACCTCTAGCATTTTTTTTTTGGCCGACTGCCAGCGCAGTCGGCTCTGGTTAGATGACCACTCAGGTAAATTTACAAAGGTGCTATGGGGTGAGCCTAACCCAAACTTAAAGAAAAGCTTCTAGGAATCAACAAGTCAACCATGAAAATTCTAGTCGCAATTCTTATTGGACACTCATCTACGAATTGGTACCTCTCTCGGTGAGATAACTATACCTTAGTGACATTGACATTTTTGGCTCTATGGGCACCGTAGTAGGGAAATATGTTTGAAAGATAGCATATGCAAAGTATTTAAGTGCTCATGAGAGTCAGAATAATAAAATCTCAGACATAGCTGCTTGTGTAGGAGGCGAAAACAAAGAAACGAAGCCATGAAAGTTGATGAAATTGGAAGTCATATATGTATGTTAGTAGTGCTTATATTTCGAGTATGCATAGTATACTTGTGTTAATCTCTAAGCCTCTCCAGTCTTGAATACGGGCATATCTTAACCTTCCCGTGCTCCGAGCTGACAGCGCCTATTAAGTTTGGGCTTTGCATGTATAAAATGAATACAATCTTCTTAGATGTATTGAATAAGATCTTAGACCCGAAGGGAGTAACCAGTCCCATTACTACCAGGATGTTTACATGTTATGATACCACTGGGCAGAGAGAGATTTTATGAGTTGCATGACGTAGGCGGCCATTCTTTTTTGAACAGAAAAGTATGTCCACTTCCATAACAGCATACTGCGTCCAAGGATTTGAAGGGTGGTCAGTTATTAATGTATACTTAGAGTATTAGCTTTCAGCGTGAAGTTGCGCTAAATCAACAAGGTGCCATGACCCAGAGATCGAAAGAAATTTTAGATAGGTCTCGCTTCGACCATTAAGTCCAATGTCAAGCATGCGTTGACATAAACTGGTACTCTTGGACAGATAATATAATATACTCTGCCTCTTGAGGGCGCAGATTGTCGATTTTCTAATAATCCCTGCATTAAGATAGCCGTGAGATTAAGGCTAAATATCTAGGTGCTCACATCATGACTGCAGAGTTGGCGAAGAATCTGAAATTTACTTTCTTTTCCACTATCCAACTTTCTCCGGTAAGTGTTACAGATTCCTTGACTCACACGTACTAGATGAACTCCATGAAGAGGTTAGGGAGGATTGAGGACCAATAGCAACTTTTAAATTGATCCATCCTTATTTAAATTGGTTAATGGGATGGTTCCTCAATACATAAATATATATATGGCAGCCGACATTTTGATTTCAGAAATGCTAATCAATTCAGGTCAAACAATATGAAAAGAGCTCTCTCACAGAATTCATAGCTATTTATAGGTATAAAGGTATATACAATTTAATCTGAACGGAAGAAGAAACCTAGTGTTTATTAGGTAGGGTAGGGAGGGGTTAAAAGTGTCACTTTTGACACTTTATGGTTTTACGCAACTACAAATAAAAAATCGAAGGTTTTTTTTCAAGAATGTATGAAGATATTAGTCTTCTATTGCACGAAACCATTTGCATGTATTTATCTTCTAATAGGATATAATCTGCCTAGTTTTACAAGCTCACATTTGGAACTTTGTGCCCCGCGAGAAGGTAAAAAGTTCCATGGTTTGGGGTAAAAAATGCCAAAAAGGAAAGAATTCCAAAAAACACATATTAGAGGTAGAAAATCATTTATATTTCGTTTTAATTTTCATCACTTTCACAATTAAGGCATACAAAAGTTATTAAGTTTTTGGAAATGCATTTTTCGTGTGGCCAATTCTTGCATAAAATGCATTGCACCCACTTTTCGTTAGGCATGCTTTCCGAAAAAGGGTCACAAGATACTAAACAAAAATTTGCTTAATCTTCAGAACTTGACATTCTAGGAGGTTTCTTTCCAGACAGCAATTTGCTCTTCACTGGCTTCTTTTTATTTTGAATACGACGTTTTTCCTTGATGGTTTGCTCCAACTCAAGTTCAATATTCGGGCTATCTATTAATATAGCAGCTCAACGACGCTTCTATATTCCCGTTGCTGCCTTTCGTGGGCACACTTTTGGCAATGGTTTTATTGCCTCGGGAGAAAACATATGGCTTTTCGAAGATCTTGATGTGCTGGGGCCTGCTGCATCAGTATGATATGAAGTGCGGGGTACCGGCTCGACTCTGATCTGAGAAGATGAAATCGCGGATATCGATGTGCTGGGGCCCGCTGCATCAGTATTATATGAAGCGCTGGGTACAGGCTCGACTCTGTTATGAGAATAATGAAATACGGACCACAGCAGTTATTTGTTGAAGCGGCTCCTCTGGTATGGCAACCATAGTTGTGGCTTCCGGCGGTTGTGGACGATCAGTCACGTAGATGGCGGAATTTCACTTTCATCAAAAACATGCCTATTAATTGGAAATATGCCTGTTGTTTCGAAGCCTTTATGTTTACATACATTTACAGGTCATAGCGTCCTAGCGCTACTGTCAGAGCAGTTCGAACGAGTGATGGTATATCATAAATTGTCATGCTAATTCCAGCATGATTCTTCATCGAAGCATCTTGGGCAGATGAAAGATATCTTTTAAATGGACCACAAACTGAGACATCAAGAGGTTGAAGTTTGTGGGAGCAATAAGGAGGAAATGACTACATAACGACTCCATTCTGTTTGGCCAAGTCCAACGTCTTAACATTAAGGTGCGACGCATGGTTTTCCAACAAAGGAGAACAGGCTCTTCCATAGTCGGTTTTGTATGTTTTATGAAATATTGCATGAAAAAGTAAATTTATGCATCTTTCTCCCAACCAGATCCATTACTAATATCAATACAATCCGGTGGTCCATCCCGTATAAAGTATTGCTGACATTTTTTCCTTGCAAAAATAAACATTGGCGGAATAGAAGTTCCTGCTGCAGAAACCGCTACAGTCAATGCAACATTCGTTCCCCTTTCTGCAGAAGTCATAGCACCCACTGTTCTTTTTCCCTTCTCGGGTACTATTTTTGTCGGTTTTGAGACTGTTGACACACCAGTTTCATCAACGTTCCATATTCTGGATGCAGTGAAGTCATTACGAGTCAAAACTGAAAGGAGTATATCAAAAAAATTATCCACGTTGTATTTATTAAAAGCCGTTGCTCGACTTAGGCTGGTGGCTTCGGGCTTTCTAATACTTAGTCGATTATTTCTCTTTACCAGCCATTTTTTTATCATTCCAACTTTGAGGGTGCTTCAAGTCATCTGTCATTACGCAATCGTAAGCAAGGCGACGGACATCTTTTGGGGTCAAGCCAAAAAATATATGAGAGCATATTATCAAATAATCCACAAGAGCTGCCTCTTGTTCACTATTAAAAACCATGCGTGAGAAGTAACCGAATTTAACATTTTCAGGATTTTTTTTACACGATCGAAAAATTGTTTTAAGCCGACTCTGCATAATCCCAAATCTGCAGCAACAGATCGTATAGATTTTTTCTTCTTTAAAACCAGCTCAGCTCCACGTTTCATCAAATCCAACGGTGCTGTCCCACGTTGAGTCTTTCGGTTATATGTACGCATACTAAAAAAAAAACATTATTAGTATAAATGAAATTTAAATTTTCCATTACACGTTGGGGAAAAAGTGCCACTTGGCTCATTTTACCCCACCATTACCCTCGAGAAAAAAAGGATTACACATGAAAAAGGGCGATGATTTAGAATAATTAACTTATTGAAGATTATAGTTCACATGTTAAAGTGTATATATAAACTTACGTGATCTTGGTATAACTCCACCTAGATTCGCTAAACCAAATCCTTTTGAATTTCAAATATTCACTTTTCTTTTATAAAAACTTTTACAGCTCCTCCTGTTCGCACTGAACGACATATAGTTACTAAAAACGCATTTCACAATCGTACAAGATTCATCAAGCGAATGGAAAAATGCAATAGTTCAACGGAAATGCCGTTCTAAGAATAATGACAAGTGGCACTTTTTACCCGCGGCACTTTTAAGCCCACCAAACCCTACTTTATAAATATAATAAAGTTTTTGTAAAGCTAATTAGCAATATATTATTATTACATCTATAAACGATTGAAATATTTGACAATATAAATACAAGCACCTATGAAATCTGTTATAAAGTACAAAAATTCTGAAACACATAACTGTAGATCAAACTAATTCGAAAATAATGAAAGCAATAAAAAGAACGCAAACGGAAACCAGTTTTGCCAGACTCTTATCAATATTCTACACATTTCAAAGAATCTGTAATATAATGCGTACAAAATATTTCCTTTCATGTCAAACAAGAATATCAGAATTCACACAAAAATATAAAATACACAAAACAATTTTAAAAAGTACACAAATTGTCTTCAATATCTCGTCTAGAAAGAGGAATCAAGTTAATAGGTTCCGTCACACAAGGACTTAATACAGTCAGTGGTAGTCGGCTTTTAAGGCAAAGAGAACAAACAGCTCAACTCACAGTCGGATAATTTACTTTTGTGTAATTTTGCATACGAAGTAAGACAAATTAAACTCGTAAAACAGGAATGCCTGCGGCTATATGAGAAAATCCCTCCATTTAAATATTCTCATTTGAACTGACAATGAAAGTTTCATTATTTAAAAAGTTTTAAGTCACAAAGCTTAAGAAGATCGAAACTTCTTGCAGCGTGTTCTTGTCCATGTTTTATTTTTGGAATGATAGGGAGAACAAAAGCACACGAAAATAAAGTAAGAAATTTTGTGAATACAAAAGTACACGAAATACAACACGAGCTGTAATATATTTGCATAGCCTTTACTGGGATGGAGGTGTTTTATTCCTTGAATCCTCCTTGAATTCGACCTTGGGTATGTGGAATTCGGCATTTTATTTTGTGGTATATTTTTATTAAAATTTGGAAATAGAAGAAGACTTAAATAATGAGTAGTGTGAGAGTTAATGGAGTTTCCGAAAGGCTTTTCTGAATAACTGTTTCCCAAATAAATCAGGTCGCTCACTAAAGATTCATATGAACTAAATTGGAATAATACATTTTCAAGCATGTCATACCCTCGTCCATATGAATTGTACTTAATGCAGATTCAGCTCGCACGAAAATGTGGTGCGCCTTATAAAATGAGACCCAAAGATCCTCTCTATAATTTCAAATTAATAGAGACTCTAGATACTCTCTAGTTGTGATTGGATCATTGGTTTATAATACTGAGAATTATATTAAAAGATTTCGTTGATGAAGTCCGGACAAAAATATCAAAGGAAATGTTCGATTCTGATAAGTTAATTATTTGGGGATATGAATTAGAACAGAGATTGTATTTGATGTTCGAAATAAATATAATCACACAATTTACAAGGTTTTATTGATTATTATATTAAAGAACGGCGGATGCGGTCGGTAGCCACGTTGAGAAGAGGACAAAAAAATATGGCTAAGCCTTCGTCAGCTTCGTCAAACTAGTCAAAAATGGTACTATATACCATATTGTCGCTTTTATGCGTCTGTTCGTTAGGATGCTACATGCATATACACGACAAATATGCACCCCTCAAAACAAAAAAGTGAACGGTTGCCCGTGGTTTTCCCAAGAGGTTCATTCGTTAAATGTTGAGGGCGATATTCTGTATCGATGATTTTTGCGACTAAGAACTAATGAAAGCCGTAATCGGTATAAAGCAATTAGAAATAAAATTAATTCCAAGATTCGTGCAGCTAAATTTTTCTGCTTCAAACCAAAGTGCTCACGTATTTTTTGAAAAGATACTGATACATGTGAACTAGATCCTAATACATAATGCTCATTTTACATCAACACAATCTGTTGATCTAAATTCTGCCACAGCTTCTGTAGATTTTGTTAACGTAAATCCTAGTCAGGCTCAGACGGACGGTCTTGTGTGTGTTGATATCGAAGAAGTCAGTAAAGCTTTCCATTCAATAAAATCGGATGCAGTGGGTCCAGATAGAATTCGTCCTCAATTTTCCAAGATAATTCTATCTTACCTGCTTGCTTGACAACTTCTAAAATTCCTATTTGTTGACAGGTCGCGATTATGCGGCCAATAGCTAAAACTTATAATCCAACTAACTTAACTGACTACATGCCAATAAGTGTATTATTCTATCTTTCAAAGGCCCTGGAGAAGATAATTTATTCCCAAATAATTGAACTGTTACGGCCCAATGTAGACTTAGCGTAAAAAGGGGCAGGTGCCGGTTTGAAATGATAAGACAGGAGGCCGAAAGTGTCACAATTCAATAATTTATTATCACAAAAAAGTTCTTATAAACTAAACAATTCAGGTACTATTCCATGTATAAAGTTTACTCAAAAATATTTTTATATATATTAATTTCCTCTAAGCAAGTTCAATATATTCTAATATTAATTGCAATTCAATATTTTCCAATTCTAGTTTACTACAATGCAACTTCACAAAATTTTTTTATTACTCTATTACTAATCTAATCAAATTTCACAAAAGTCCAATCTTTTATGGATTATAATGGATTATAGGGACTCCAATGGCGTTTTTATTTTTTCAGTCTGTAATTTGAAAAATATCGTGATTAATGCTAAACTACATAAAAATGGGGTTATGTGCATCAAATGAGTGTCATAGAACTGCTCATGTAGATTCTGGGTGGAATCAGAGAACTCCCAGCGGGATGCTGAAAAAAATGAATGATTTTTTAGAAAAAAAAAAAAACGTTAGTATTAAAGGGAATCAAAAATACTTCACGTGGTTTGTTTGTTAATCAAGGCTTAGTTTTGGTATCAGCTCAGCTCAGTAGCTCAGTCAAAACGATAGTGATTTGCTGGGTCCAGCAGCTCGCTATTTATAGGCAGAAACACAGTGGGAGTTGTGTCTGCCGGTGGCTTTAGCAATGAAGCCCTGCAAATTTGTATCGAGACGGGGTGCAGCTGCGTATAATATTGATAAACCACGTCATTTCGTGAAATTGCAGTACGCGAAACTACGTCATAGCGTGTTTTAATGAGAATCATTTTCTGTAATACCATCTGCGATTTTGGAAATGTCAAAGTCTTCGATGGCAGCTGATGAAAATAGGTAGGGAGTTGTAATATATGTTAAATATTATTCGTTATAATGAATGTTTTTTAATAGGAAAATATGGCGGAGACGTTTTGGGGACTATGCTGCAGCGTTGGAAGGAGTTTCTCTGTATAGGAAACTTTTTTTTGAGTTAAAGTCTCAGATTGTAAGTTCTAATCTGAGACTTTACCATATTTTTTTTTACTTTTCATTGATGCTTTTTATTTGTTTATTTTTAGATTATGTTGCCGGCAGCATCGTGGAAATTAAATTTATCTTCGTGGGAAGTTTTGAATGATTCGTCGTGGGAATAATTTTGTATTTTTTAAGTTTTTAATTTGAAGATTGTTCCGCAACGGAACTGAATAATTGGAAAGCACAAACCTCCTAACTCGCTGGCATTCGGGCTTCCGTGCTTTCCATAGATGTGAAACCGCTCTCTTAAAAGTCACCAGTGATATTCGTCAATTTTTAATTAGCAATGACCTTCCAGTGTTGACCCTACTGGTGTTTTCACAAGATTTCGATAGTGTCAACCATCTTAAGCTACTGACAAAATTAGCTTCACGTTTCAATTTTTCTACGTCGGTTATTTCTTGAAAGCTGATTTTTTGGCAAATAGATCACAACAGGTGATTGCTGATAAGTGTCTCTCAGAAGTACTGCCTTTACATTGCGAAGTACCCCATGGATGTTTCTTGGACCACTATTATTTAGTCTGTACATTAACGATCTTCAATGTCATCCAGGACTGTAACATCCATTTGTACGCATACTATATACAACTCTATCTAAATAGGCCGATTGGTCTAATGGAAGACTGCGTGGAACGCCTCAACTCTGACTTGGAGCGAGTATCAAGATGGGCGTCCGAAAATCAAGTTAAGTTAAATCCCACTAAATCCCAATCAATGGTCCTTTATAGACAACATCTTGATATAATCCAGTTGCCTCCGGTCATTCTTGATAATAAAAAAAAATCTCGTCTTTACTCTGAACACCTCAATGAACTGCTGTAACCATGTAAATGGAATATTTCGTAAGGTCTGTGGTGGCCTTCGGAGGCTGTAGTTATCAGCTAGTATACTAACAAAGCCCTTACATTTAAATCTAGTAAAAATGCTTTTATTGCGATATTTTATTGGGTCTTGTATAATTTACCCCAGTTTAGATTCTTCTTGCGCTAGGAAATTGGAGGTTGCTTTTAATGATTCCACGAGATTTGTCTTTGGGCTGAAACGACTTGATCAGATTTCTCCGTTTGGGTTGCATATACTTGGATGTTCTTTAAACACTTTTCTTGTTCGAACGCAGTTAATTTTTCTTCAAAACCGTGTACCTTCTTACTTACATAAAGAGTTAGTTTTCTTGGATTTATCTAGAAATTTTAACATTTTAATTCCGCGACACAGATATTGCATAAAGGAGAACTCTTACTTTGTTATTCGAGTAATATGTTTGTGGAATTCATTTCCTGCCAACTTTCAAAGATCCAGCGCGTTGAGGACTTTCAGAGAATTTATATACCAATACTATTGACAATTTATGATCACAAAATTTATTTATTTTTGCACTGACTCAAAACACGAAACACTTAATTGCCACTGTCAGAGATCTTAATTTTGTTAATTTTTTTCTTCTCTTTAATCAATGTTCTATTAATTGCTATTGTTGAAATTATATACTTACATTCTGAATTATTCTTGTTTAATTCTTATAATATTATTATTTTCTCTTTTCCTAATCTGTTAACTTTTTAGCTTTAATTAATTTAATTTTGATTTTCTCTAAGTTTATTCATTAGCTTTTAATTCAATATATTATATATTCAGTAATAGTTGGTAAAAGATTTTGTAAGTCTTATTGCACCATTAACCAGGAAATAAAAATTGAAATTGAATTGGAAATTGAAATAAGTATACAGGCTGATCGGTAAATAAGTTGATGGAGTATACCAATGGATCTCTGATCTCTGATTTTGACAAAAATAAAATTATGTCATTGACGTACAAATTTCGCGAGATCAAGAATAACACAGCAATTTTTTGGGACATTTTCCAAGAGCTTAAATTTAAGACTCGATAACTGAAATAATGAATGAATCATAACCATTTGAATGTCATTACAAAGTATAAAAACTTCTGTTTTGAACAAGTGTTCAAATCTGATCCTACAATAATGGACTTATGACTACTTCTTCTACTACACTTCTTTTGAAACTGAAAAATTGTCAAACGTAAATTTGAAGGGGAGGACTGTGTTATAGGGGTGAAGGTCTGAAGTGATAGCGCGATAAAGATATTAAAAAGCCGGCCAAGTGTGACTCGAACTCGCACACGAAGGGTTCCGTACTATCGTACGCGATTTAAAACTATGTTTAAAATTATTGTACCCCCTTTAAATTTCAACTTTATTTTATTTTCATTATTTGTTGTAATAGCAGCTATAGTATTACTCACTCTTTGAAAATTTCAACTGCCTACCTATTGCGGTTCAAGAGATATAGCAATTGTTAAGGTCGAGCAATAAACGCCGGAATTATATTATTATTGTTATTTTTTATTATTTGTTGTTATAGCAGCAATAGAAATACACAGTCTATGAAAATTTCAACTGTCGACCCATTACGGTTAATGAGATAAAATCCCCTGATAGACAGACGGACGGACAACGCTGGCATAGTAATAGGGTCCCGTTGTCACCCTTGTGGTACGGAACTCTAAAAAAGAGTCCGCTGGTATACCCCATCCTACTTATTTATCAAAAATCCTGCATATATATATATATATATTGACAGTGGTGCAGGTAAGGCACCCGCAGACCCCGCCAGGCAGAGCACCCTCCGAAAGCTTAAAGGTCCAAACTGGTAGCTAAAATTTTCAAATAATTCCAGGATTTTACCAAAAATAACATAACATAAGAATATTGTATCACCACACTTGGGTTGTACCAGAAAATTGTTTCCTGGGATTTGTTAGCAGAATCACATCGCTGCCTTTTTACAATTTCTCTGAAGATTTTATTTTATTTTCTTTAAAATATCCTGAAATAAGGAAAAAAACTTTTCTTGCATTGGATGGTTTTCCAATTCCAATATAAAACTAACGGTGCCTCGAACTGATGTATAGAAGACCACAATTTTTTCTTAGAAATTTACTGGAAATTTTTTCTTTAGAATTTTTATGCATAATTGGTGACCGACAAAGAATCTAAAAATAACTCCTGTCGGCAAACATGAGTGAATAAAAATCCTGCCACGGCATTTTCAGTAAATTTAATTTAATTTAATGCTTATTACTTAAGATTTTCAAAAAATCTAAATTTTTTTTCTGCTATTTAAATTGGTCATACTTGTAGAAACAAGTTAAGCGTTTAACTGTTTCAATTATTATTTTCCAAGTTATTTATTTTGCTATGTTTGTATCAGTATTTCTGCTGACTTCAGGGGATTTCTAAAAAAGGCATTTCTCTTTGTTTTTTGCTAAATAAATTGATTTTTAATATGATAAAATTCCAACCACATATTCTTTATAATATTATCTATCAGACATAAGAAAGATTTTTTAATAATAATTTTGAATATTATTATAATAAATACTATTAAATACAGCATCGATTACACCTGAGAAGTTACATATTTTTACCTCTGTTTCTAAACGTATATTTAAAAATGGCCCTTACAAATTTTGCAGCTGGGCCCCTGAATTCTTGTCTATGCCACTGGATATTGAAAACCTATAGGTACTGTTGTATGGCAATACTATGATCGAGCTGCCCAATGATACTCACCTAAAAACGTACCTTACTTTTATCTTAATATATTTTTGTTCAAAAATTTCTCTGCTAGTTCTTCTTTTTCATGAGATGGTTTCTTTTATTTATTTTTTTTCCCCGCGGACGGGAATCGAACCTACACTTGTTAGAATCGGTCAATGATGGAGAAAGAAGAATTTTAAGAACTTTTATTTTTATCGATTCTAAATCAAATTTATAAATACGATACAAGAAGAAAAAACAACCGCCTCGTCCGGGGTTTGAAACCGGGACCTTCCGCATGCCGGGCGTCTGCTCTTACCACTGAGCTAACCAGACAGATGATTTTCCTTCTTGCATTTATCAAATTTGTAACTAGCCTACTAAACTAAGCCACGTTTGCTTTCAGCTGGCATTAACCAGTAACGATGAAAACGCACAAATAAATTGTAAATCCAATTTTATTTATTTTTCCGCGGACGGGAATCGAACCTACACTTGTTAGAATTATTCTGCACAATACCCAACAAGGTGTACCACTTTTAAATCATTTTTAAAAATATGAATAGAGTTTTGTAATTTCATTTTATATTTTGCAGAGTTCTGTACCGTCAGTCTACATTTCGACCAACAAAACAGATTCGTTAGCCAGATGTGGATGATTCTGCAATTAGTATTAAATCAAAATCGATAGGTTTCAGGATTTATTAAAATGTTTTCAGCAGTTTGCGAAACGACACAAGCAGACACCCTCAAAATACATAGATATATTTCATTGAATTAGAGGTATTCGGCATCGTTTCTCTGTGAAATCTACTAAGGAAGCCTAGGATTATTGCTTACGAGAGAATATGACCAATGCGTACCGTTTCCAAAAATATGTCGCTTTCATACCTTCTTTTTAAGGATTGGGCGTAAGTAACCAGTAACTTGCTACAGACACCTTAGCAAATGCGACATTAAAAACCCCATTTAAAATCCCATTCCAGTGTAATTAAAACACGTGTTTTTTACTATTTATTTGCATATTTTATTATTAATAATAATTATTTTTATATTATAACAACTGTTCAAAAGCATTAAAAAGAAAATGGTGGTGGTTCCCAGAAGAAGAAAATTACTACATTCTCCTAAGGGGTGTGCTCCTATACTGCGGAACTTTGGATATATGACTCAATTTTTTGCACATAAGGCCTATAGATTCAAAATAAAAATATAATACAGTACCGTATCTATGCCCAATTTTTGATGCGCAAAATATAAATGATTAAGCTTCATTTGAAATTTGAATTAGAACAATGGGTTGCTCCATTATCGAGATATGATTATTTGAAAATGACATTTTATCGAAAATGCCGAAATATTTAACATCCTCAGCTTAGAGAATTGACGGCGTGGTATGGAGAAACAAAAAGTATGGAGGTAAGCTAATGATGAAAATGGGAAATGTTTATGGTAAACGCAATGCACATGTAGAAAATTTTATATAAAGTTAAAATATGGTTCACTGAATTTTATGTGACCACGAAATCAAATATTCCGAGTTTTAATCGTAATTAAACAAATACCACCACGAGCCACTGAACTTATTTGGTGATTTGATTTTGAATGAATTTTTTTAAATCTGTTACAGATTTGGATTTTCTTAATGATGAAGGTTTCAATTTAATCCAGCAGAAAAATATTAATAAATTACAGTCATTAATCTTATAAACAGCTTTCTTCGGAAAGATACTAAGACTGTACTTGGTATCTTGTGAGTATAAATATGTATATATGTTTACTGAGGTCCTGCAGATTGTACAACAGTCCCATCCTCTTAACTTGTAGCTTCATAATATAAATCAATTATCTGCATTCTTCACTACTTCAAATATTTTTATTTGCCTAAATTTACATTGACTATTTTACCGTTTTTATTTTATTTCAAATCATAAACAAACACTAATCCTTATTTATATATTATTAATTGTTCAAATTATCACGTTGTTGCTAATTCCGTGAGTCACATTATATTTCCGCACAGTTTATACAAAGCATATGTCGAAAACAGTTATTTGAGTCTTTTGGGGGAGCTTTGACACCCCTATTTTAACCACTCTCTTGTTATTCTACAATAACCACGCGCCTTATTCAATGCTAAATATTTGCAATTTGTAGACACATATTTTCCAAACGTCGTTTTGGTAAAGAAATTGTTGAAAAACGGCTTGTCTTTGATCTCAGTTGGGAAAGATTGCTTTTGTAAAATGTCATTTTGTGAAATGAACATTTTTTCTTAGGGCAAATGTCCTTTTACCATATGTCTTTACTTTAGGGGAAGTTTCATAGAATCACTTTTTATAACAAGCGTTTGTTTCAGTATGTCAGAATATTAGGGATTATTGAAAAAACTACTTTCGCGCGCTAAATTCTTGAAAAACTAAAACTTTATTATAGGTAACGTGCAATCGTATGTCTTGACTTATTCAAGAACCAAAAAAAAACTTTAGTTCATCTAACTTAACCTCATTTAATTATAATATTCTCATTATCCGATCACGTAATTTCCTTTCTATTCATTACATGTACGTACATATATATACATACATATATACATAGTATGCCAATGTCAAACAAAACTCAAAGAATCCACCGGCATATAATAGTTAAAGTTCGCCCCAGGATAAAGTTCATCATTAAAGATAGATTCCCTACTGATAATAATGTCATATTCAGATGTAGAAATTTCTCTTGTGAGTAAGCAGCAGTGACAGTCTGGAAAAAAACCCAATGCTCAAATTTGGAGAATTTCATCTGTTCCCATCGTAATAACTTTTCGGAACAAATGTTCTTGATAAATGTGTGATGGCCTTTTCAGATATCCTCATATCAAGGTGCTTGAGATAAAAGTTTTTCATATGGCTTGGGCCCTAAATTCACAGATATTTTTTGTTGGCAAAAAGATACCAGCAAATTTATTCCATCTTTTTTCGATTAATATATTTATACATACATATGAACATGTCAAATATGCACATATTAGATATACGTATACTGTTATATGTGGAAAATTCCTAAACGTTTTTATCTTCATCCCAAAATGCGCACTTGTTGGAACACGTTTGATGCCTTTAATAGAAAGTAGATTAATGACTTCAAGCGGAAATTGAATGCTAATTTGAAATGTCAATCAGGTTTTCACTTAGATTGAATTATGACTATCATGCAGCCCTATGTATATTTCGTAAATTAAATTTTGATGTAATTTGAAGAAAAAATATTGATTGATGGGAAAATGTGCAAGGATCACAAAATAAAATATCGAATAGCATACACAAACATTTCCAGGACAAGGTTTATAGCAAAAATAATCTGTTTGATTCTATTTAACGATTTCAATAGGAGATTTCATTAAAAAGAATGCATTAATTGTACCTTCCTGTAGGATTGCAAAGAAGGTTGATAAAAGTTATGATAAACGTACAGAGCTCTACTTACTTATCCCGACGGAGGCAACGGCTAGAATGCATCGAAGGAAAAGGTCAGATGATCGCACTTTTTTGGTGTGGGATATCCAAACATCCTCGACCGGGTCTATAAAGGCGTAGAAGCTCGAACAGAAAATATGGCAGAAATATTTACTTTTGAGAAGCCAGATATTATAGAAAGGCCTTTAATTCCCTTAACTGGCCTATATCTGGTATACTGGCGTATCGAGGAAGTATGGCAAAAGAGGGGCGGTGCCGGTGGTGGTTGGTCTAGAAGTAGAGCGAATCATCGTGCTTTGTGTTTCACCTTCCATTTTTCAAACTGAAATCTATGCTACAGAGGTTGGAAAACCTGCCTCAAGAGCTAAAACATCTGCATTTGTTCAGACACCCAACCTGCGCTCCTGGCTCTGTCCTCTCAAGACTTTGAGTCGAAACTAGTCTGGAGCTGTTTTCTAGGTACAATAAATTAAAGTTCCTTTGGATTTCTGGATACGACGGAGTGGACGCTATGAGACAGCGGACAATTTACTGGCTCCGATCGAAAATTTAGGATACCTAAAAGCCATTTTAGGGGCAACGGAGGAAAAGAGGCAACTGTGTCTTCTCTGCCGTAGTGTGCCCGGTATGACGTATGAGGCAGGCGAAGAAATTCTTAACTACCTCTGCTCTCGAGCCGCGTAAACTAATTGATCTTAGTGGACAGCCACTCAATCTGCTTACTAATGCACAGTAATTTTTGTTTATGACGAGATTGTGCGAAGAGGATGATGAAAGCTCTAAACATAAGTGAGTGCCCCGCGGTTGCAGTATTAAGTTGGAAGACACATATATCTCTCCAGATAAGGTTTGGAATCCAATCCCAAGCTCGATAAAAGACCAGATTTTGTCTAACACTTTAGAGGAGAACACAATAGATCAACTCTGGTGGCGGTGTTTGCAGGGTTCTAATGGTCTATTCGCTTCTGTTCTTAACCTAACTTAACCTAACAATGAAATATCCAATAAAATTTTGGAAATTATTATTGGTATATTTCAGCATGATTGAATGCTGCTTACCGGAGCTAAAAAACAAAATCTGTTTATTGCTACTTTTTAGCTGCAATACAATATAGTATATACTGTAGGTACATAGAAACTACCGCGAATGTGGAAATTTGACTAACATAGTGAACAATTTATTCAAGATATCAGCCTTTTATACAGTAGCCCAGCTAAGGATATATGGCCCTCCCGCAAATTAACACACTTGCGCAGGAAAATTTACACGTTTGTGTCTTTGTATTAATTTTAAGGAAATATTTTCTGAGCCTCGGATAATTATATCATGTTTCCCATAATTTTTTACGCGTAGACGAAATTATTCCCTTCTCCCTTTATAAGTTTTTCAGGCCACAAATTCCCACAATATGGGAGAATTCGCAGATCTCCCAATAGTGCCTTCACTCCACTCACTCCAAACCAGTAAAAAAAATAAAAGGGTTTCGTGGGTACTATACGAGCAGTGTTGCCAAGATGTGGATTGCTAAACTTATTTGTTTATGGTGAATTCTTTTCACCTGAACTGAACCGTAACTCGCTCGGTTGTATATTCAGTTTCTGAACCGGTTTTGAACTTTCTTGTTCCATGAAAATTTGTGCTTACGGTTCGAAGATTAAAGTGGGGATGTGTGGATAGTTTGTGAAAATACAATTATTTTATTCTAGTTTCTTGCTTTCTTTTCAACTTGTCTCCGTTCGGGACAGGGTTAAGTTCGGTGTAGATCTGACAGATTCTCGATGAGTTCCGTGCATGTTCGGTTTTGTTGAAAAGAATTCACCATTAGAGTTACTTCGTGCTCCACATTCATCATTAAACCTGTTAAAAAACCATTAACATCAGTAGAATATGCTCACGAAAGCACATTAAAAGGAAAACCAATGAATATCAGAGTGAAACGCTTAAGCAAGACAAAGCGAAAGGGGAAAAAACTTCCTACATAAGTAGCCGGAAATATCCGATTACTTAAAGTAAGAGCCCAAGTCCACTGATCACGGCACCCGTACAACAGTGTTGGGAGCTTGAGGGAATTTGAAAACTTTTCAACGTGAAAAATTTGATCTTATACATATTTTTAATTTTCGTTCATTGCTTACTTCTCTAATATTCTAAAGTTAAAGTAATACTCATCTCTCATCTACGTACGCTGATGTATGCTAGTAGCGTGTACGCCTAGCGTAAGGAAGTCGGCCAAATAGTTCCCACAAAATAAATCACAGTGTTTCAGTTTCAGGCGTACCGTTTTTCTTCATTCAAATACAAAAAATAAATAGAAGAATTCTTGACTTTTTTATTGTTGTATCATCACTACAGTCTAGCCAGCGTTTGTGGAGCTTCTCAAGGCCTACACGGTTAAAAAAAATGTGTATAAACGATGCATATTTTTTATACTTTCAATCTTATTAGTTCCAAGGTTGCAATTTTTCATATAAAACCTATTTAGTACAAAAGCATAATATAAACGACCAAAGGATCTATCCTTTGGTCTACTGTATCCATTTAAATTTGAGGATCAATTAGGTTCAGTATAAAACTAATACTCTAACTAGATATTTGAGAGCCTGATACAATTTTGGTGTAAACTCTATCTTTTCAGTAATATTAAAACTATTGAAATTATTTGTATCAATAGAAATACTTAGAAATATTTCATACGATCAAAATAATTAACCGAATTACACATAACTGAAAATTCACAAAAAATTACAATTCCCTGTTTGAATTCGATTTCAACAAAAAGGTCTAAACGGTCTATAGTATACCTATACTGCATTGTATAGAATAGTATACCATCAGAATAAAGGTTTATTCACGAAATGAGATAAATTTAATATAACAGTGATATACAAAATCATCCCAGCAGGAAAACAGCAATGCGTTACCAAAATGACTAGTTATGTCTCTAGCTACCAAAGACCATAGTTATCCGAAACTCTTTACTTAAGTAGTTACCAGTAACTAGATTCTGAACTGCAAATGATAATCAATTACGTAATACGTTACTCTTCATATATTACGTCACTCTGCAGTACGTGTATTCGAAAATGTAATAGGGGGAGTTCCCGTTTACCATCGGGAATTTTGTTATGAGTCATGTTCTTCTTGCCGTTTGGATTCGGGCAGCAGTAATTTAAAGTAGCTCAGTAATCAGATGTGTTCGCGTAAGTTTGATTTACACCTGTGATTGTATTTTATCTTTTACTCAATGAACTTTTTTTTAGAATATACTTATATGTACATAATTTATTTGATTTTAATAATATGTATAAATTAGACTAGAAAGAAAGAAATAAAAAAAAATTGTGAAAGTATTTGCCATTGTTATTTACACCTTTATTTAAAACGTTATGGGAATGGCTATATAACTAGTTCAAGATAACTGGGCCAATAACTAGTTGAAAAGTCTACATTGTAAACGACGTTTACGGCATTGACAAACAATGCTAAAAGTAATGCAAGTTATAATACAACACGTAACTATTTCCTTAGTTACCGTAACTAGTTACGGAACTAGTCTAGTATGCGTTCAATTTCCTACTGGGATATCTAATATGTATTTGCTGTATCTAAGGCAATTATAAGCACATTTTGTATGAGAGGTTGATTGAACTATACTATATAAAATTTATATAAGCATTATTATAGCCAATTGTATTATATTAATAAACGCTCTTATAAACTTTTATAAATTGAGGAAGTATACAATTTATTCAAACTCTTTATGCATATTTGTTTGTAATATTTACACCTAAATTTTGAAACGTGTATGATGGATTTAGATGGAACTGAAATAATGAAATCATTACAAAGTTAAGATAATTTCAATTCAGAAACTTAATCCAGCGTTGTTATTTTATGTGGTTTATGTGACTTCATATGAAAATATTAATTTTGTAGGTTTTCGTGGGCCTCTAGAAACTGCGGGCCACCCACGTGGCAGGGCCTGCGGGGCTGTTAGTTACGCCAGTGCTGTTATAGTCTCCACGCGAAAACTTTTCTTAAGTATGTAATTATTTCAATTTTATTTCATTAGTTCCTTTCCTATACATTTGCCGAAACTAAAGCCAGGATAATAATAAGCAATAATTAACTGGCATTTTACAAAGAAGGTATCTAAACAGTGACGGTTCCAGGATTCTTGTGAGGGGAGGGCGCAACTCGCAATGTCAAATGCACACAATTTTTCATACCAAAGTTACAGGTCATACAGATAAGCAAATAACTACCGCTCGCAGCGAGGAAAATTCCGCAACGTTCGTTTCAACTCCCGAAAGTCAAACGAGGTGTTGAATTATTTATTTTGTTTTGGTTTGTAAAGCGTGGAAGTGTAAATCTTCCAAATCATCCATTTTAGTTAGTAAAAATAGGGAAATATATTTTGTTCAAATTGAAGAATTTATCATAAATTGTAAGTTTGGAAAATACAAGATTTAAAAATTTACATTTATAAAAAATATCAGTCAAAGAACAGATGCAATACATACCTTGTACGTATATAACTTCGTCGGCAAGTTAAGAAAGTGTGCTTCTTTTGTTTTTTATATTATCAAGCCAAGCTCAGGAGATATGAACTATGATGCAAAGCACAGCATGGCAAGAAGGTGAAAAAGAAAGGGGAAGAATTAGGGAACGTGCGTGAGTGGCGAAGCTGCCGAGGTATGTCACCCTTAAACTTTCGCAGATTGCATGCCAGAGGAAAGACAGAAGATGGTAGTGTGTTCCATGTTCGCACAGTTCTGGATAAAATATCATCACGGAATATTACTCTACGGCCGATAGTATTTTGAGCGGAAAAGGATGTTCGCAGCTTACACTGCGAGTGCCACTTGCAGGAATCAGGGATCAGACTAGATATTTCATCAGAACATTGACCATGCATGTAGCGATAAAGGAGCGAAAGGCATCCAACACTTTGTCGGTGCTCGAGTGAGAGTGACAAGTTATTGCTACATCGCCAATGATTTTGGACAATATCCGATGAAGCTAAGACCAGGCCGGTCCAGATATGAAAATTGTACTCCATTCTAGGTCTGATGTAAGTTTTGTAGGGGAGCCCTAGGTTCGACAGGTTGAAATATTTCCCACACCTTTTTCAGAAATCCAAGATATTTCGATGCTTATTTAGCAACAGAGAAAATGTGATCTGTTCAGCTGAACTTACTGCAAATATTAATGTCAAGAATGAATAAAGACGGTATATCGTCAAGGAGTGCTCCATTAAAAAAAGACAGAAGTGGAAAAATTGTGATCTTGTTTTAAAGAGATAAGACTGCTTTGGAGTAGATGCATTGAATTGGATGCAATTCGCTTTGTCCCTAGTAAGGATATTATCAAGTTTATCATTCAAGGATCTTATCATGCAATCTCGTTTGACAGATGTGGGATTTCTGCTGAAGTCGCAAAGGAGTAAATGAAATCAAGGGTACAGTGAGATTGAAAGTAAGGGAAAGCAGATCATTAATGGAAATTGAGAAGACCGATGGGGATATAACGGATCCCTGAGGTGCACCAGCTTTTATTGGGTGAGATACAGATGTAACGACATCTAATAAAATCCGTATTAAGCGACCAGATAAAACAATATACATCATAAAAGAGGACGGGAGGGGCCAAGTGCTTTAAGTTTGGCTAAAAGTAGTGGATGCCAGACACCATCAAAGCCCTTTGAAATATCTAGGGCAACGATTTTGGACTCAACAATTTTGTGAAGACTACAGTTCCAACGTTCCGTAAGAAAAGTCAACAAGGCTCCATAAGAGCGTCGAGCTCGGAAGCCATATTGGTTGATGAGTTAATTAGTTTCTAGATACTACATTAATTTGGAGTTAATAATATATTAAAAAAACCATTGAAAGATTCAAAGTGATTGCAATTGGTCGATTATAATCGCTACAATCTCTTTTCTTGGGAATTTGCTGAGCGTGCGCTAGTTTCCAAGCAATTGGAAATTTTTCTGTCAAATATTACAAATATAATAGTTTTTGCAGAGGTTTAGCAAAGAATAATGCACCTCTTTTATTTAGCAGGCGCTGCAGCTATGGAGACGTTGATCTCTTTAAGAACCTTGAACACATCTCTAGTACGGATATATATTGGCTCTTGTACACATCCGCACGGGAGATGCAAAATAGGTGTCTGTAAAGTGGGTGAAAGAGGAAAATTTTAAATAAATCTAACAATCAAAATGTTAGCTTTATTCAGGGAGTCAACAACCACTTTATTGTTAACTGGTGAAGAAATAGAGGAACTGCTGAAGTTTTTCTTAATGGTTTTGACTTGGCAAAGGACCGGAAACCTTTACTGCCTTTACGTTTTGCGAAGGTTCTTCATCTAACATTCTGGTAAAAAAAATGTGTGGGTTGGTATGTATTTCGTCTTGGAGACTTGTTTTAGATCTGGACGTGAATGCAATTGATACGTGCGAAAGGCAGACTCTTTGGCTGTTCCTGCTTGGTTGCACTTACCCGTAAAACCGAAAGCGATTTGGCCGTTGTTGAGATCTGCTATAGGAATACGGAATGTATTCACGCATACCAAAATTGAGCATTGTACAAAGGTCAACATCCCTTGAAACAAAATAAACCGACCAATCAATGTCTCTAGGATACCGATTGAGAGTTTCCCAATCAGCAGATTTATTTGGTTTTTATTTTTCGTTTGAGCTAAGCATTCTACTAAAACTATTACACATTTAATGAAATAAAAAAAATCATTCCAAAATAAATCTCTTGTTTTAAATGCAATAACACTCACTAGAACAATGCACAATGAATTGTTTGCCATTGTATAGTTTCGCTGAATTTCTCCCGTTACCAGCTATAATTCTTTCTGTGAATGTTCGTTTTGCTGCTCCGATAATTTCCTAACAAGCAGTAATCACATTGAAGACTTATCATATACCCTTTGGAAGCTATTTTGAAATAAAACAAACCTTAGATCGCATTTACCCGAATAAGCTCCGTCCTGCTTCAAACACCCGCGCTCATGTACTGTACAGGTATCCGCGCTTCCTGTTTTATCTATAGGCTTCAACCTCCACGACATATATTGGAGCGAAGGCCAAGTTGCTACCCGTAGAGTCTGCGTTTTTGAACGTATCAAATTGAACGCCTCCAGAAATTTTAACGTTTTCTTATTAAAAGTGCAGTAAAATAGACTTACTGCATTTTGTTAAGAAAAATTCAGAAGATCTACTGCAATTTTTGTTCAGTGGTTTTCCGGGAGGGGCGCGCGCCCCTACCGCGCCCCTAGCTGTATCCGCCACTGTATCTAAGCGGCAGATATTTTATTATAATGCACCTCCCCAGACTCCTTTATAAGAATGATAGTTTAGTAGATTAGTTTTCTAACTTAAGCTAATTATACATTTATTGACTTAATCATTTCTTGACCAAAGCCACTAAATTATGCCATACGTAGGAAAAACTTTTCCGAGTCAATAGACAATGATTCAGATATAACCATTTTGTCATTCCATTATTTCGATCGGACAATGAGAGCAATAAAGCTCAAGAACATTTACTACAACTACACAAACTTCTGGGAATAGTCAACATTCAGATGTACTCCTCCATCCTTTTCTCCCATTGGTATCACATTATTATTCCAGATTACTCAACACTTTTTCCTCCTTTACGAAATCGTTTCACTGATGGCTCCCAATAATTTGCAAGGTATGTTTGGATCTACCAGCATTAAGTCCCCAAATTAAAATATATATACGTAACGTACATAATGTATATACACACAAGGTAGGTCATAAATCATTCCCATTTCCCATTTAAACCAATCACGCCAATCAATCCTGAGCTATATAATTAATGCGAAAGTAAACGAGCTGTTCTACGCAATTATTTATGCATACACCTCATTCATATTACAATGGATATAAGACGTTGCTGATTATATAAGACAGAGACGGGTTTCTTAAATCACCTATACAAATTTTTATTAAAACTCATTTTCTCTTATGTACATTACAGCGAATGCAATATCTAAATCATCAGGAAGAAATTTTGCAGAGCTAAATCGCTGAAATAGCTCTCACGTTTTTATGTTCAAATGAAAGTTTTGATATCCGTTTGCTGATAGGCCGCCATTAATTTCCGTTGGAAGCGTTGGAAGCTCAATACTGAAATTTAATATTACACAGAAAACTATTTGCACGTTCACTGATGGTTATTTATCTGACCCGATTTTAGTGCAGTTATTTAGTGCAATTTTGCTATAATTTTGCACGTCAGTGTAATAGCTAAAGTATCAGGTAGATTGTGGGTTGAATATTTATATTGCGATATCATGTGGAAAGGTATATGGAACAGAGGAAATGAAAAAATAATAACCAAGTTAATACTTTTATTTAATAGGAAGCATTAATCCACAAAGACGG
This sequence comes from Dioctria linearis, assembly GCA_963930735.1. Lineage (NCBI taxonomy): Eukaryota > Metazoa > Arthropoda > Insecta > Diptera > Asilidae > Dioctria > Dioctria linearis. The sequence goes on along the minus strand of OZ005740.1, from coordinate 289,902,322 downwards.
TGTTTCCATTAATACCTTTTCAAGATATAGGCAGCAAGTGAAGAAATTGATCAGCCTCAGACAAATAAATGCTCTCGATTGCGGGCAATATTTTGAATCAAAATTTTTTGAAACTTATTACTAAACTTATTCTTTACTTCTCATCTCTATATTCTGGGAATACCTACAATTAATTTTAAGTATACACCCACCTTCTGGATAATGCCAGCTGTATTATTTGAGGGGTTCAAAAACAAAGGGGTACAAGTACACTTTTGAGATACATTTTTTGGATATCCTAAATTCTGTTTCAAGTCTTTATTTTTTTGTAATTATGAAAACAAAAAAAATAATCCGGATATAATAATATTTGTTTGATGTTGTTAAAATAATGTGCGCCGTTCGGTGGCTCTATATTTAAACCAATTTAATTACTGATCTGAGCACATTACACTTCTGATTGCATATTTTAATATTTTGTAGGAACTTGTTTAATTTTAATCATACACCCCTTAGAACATATAAGAGGCATAGGAATGCGTGTATCGTATTAAATTTGTGTAGGTATATGTCTCGTGTGAAGCCAAAATTACCTCTCCTGACTATGCAAAATGCAATAATGCAAAAAATACCAGTAACAGGTGGAAATTTAAGTAATGAATGATTGACAACGTGTAGAAATATCGATATATTTGCACCCTTATTCTATAGAATATATCAAAATGAAAGCATGAATTCTGTTAGCTGTTTACATCTGCAGGCTGAAATGTGCTTTTACACTAGCAATTTTAAGCCCAAAACAAATACTGGTCCGGTCTTTCTTAATTTAGTGTACGTGCATAATGGAACGTGGAAGTGCGAATCGCCTGCAGGCCCGGACATGAAGGCCCAGGGACCCTAGGCGTTTAACAGAGTCAGGGCCCTATTTAGAATAATTTAAAAAAAGAAAATGTTAGCATTATTTTTTATTTATTTAACGCACATCGACCTTAGAAAATAAACAAGGAGAAATATCACATATAGGTAGGGAACTATATGCAAAGAAAGTTCGTTATAAGTTGTGTAAGCATACGCTTATGTAGATTGCCATTCGAAGAACTTTCTTCTCTGCAAAGGAACGGATGACTCCATGTACAGCACTTAAAGTGACTTGGGCCTAATCTCCTGTACGGTGGATCTTAAATAGCTCTTCATTCGTTTTAGTGCAGGAAACGACCAGTCTTCCGAGCAATACGACCCTAGTGTACACAATATCCGGAGCGCTATTTCCACACTTTGCTAAATGTTCAAAAAGCCTTTTACCATGATATACTTGTAGGCCGATAGTTGTTTTCACCGTGTAGCCTCAGTCGGCAACAAATGAACTCGCAGGTACAGAAACTCGTTTTCCAAAGACTCGTATAAGTCTCCTAGATAGAATGCTTTTAAGCTCCGTTGATTCTAGCGGATATCTTAAGACTCCGAGCTATCTAGCTTCATTAGAAATGCAAATATTTTACTCAAGTTCTCGTTTTGCAGTCAATCTGCTGATCTCGTTTCCTTTTACTTCATTAATTAAGAATTTGCCGCTATGCTCTGCATATTGGTATGTATGCAGGAACAATAAACTGAATTAAAATTTATATATGTATATATGTTTTTCTCATGTCCGATGTCGTACGTTCTACATGTATACCATTTCGGCCTCTGGAGGGCTCCTCCAACAAGGTGTCCACTGATAAAAAGAATCGACAATTTTATATGCCCTTATTTTTATTTGAATGCAATGTTGTTAATTCTTAGTTAATTAATAACAAAAAATCAGCTGAATTGACAAAATCAGCTGAATTGACAACATCTTTCCTTGAACTAATTACGAAAAGGGAGGATTGAACGCGTCTGTCGAATCAGGTCGCAATTCGAGGATCCAGATTTGGATCTGGTTCCAGAAACACCTCGGAAAGACACATCCCTGCTTTTAAGTCGTTAAAATAACGGCTGCTATAAAATAGCACGGGATTGAATTTAGTTATATCTCTTTGCCACCAATATTTTGAGTATATATAGCTTGTATTTATGCACTTATCCCAATTTTTAACAAAATTGATTTGTATCCCTTTGCCCTTGGACCCTTCATTTGTTTCACGTATGTGTTTCTTAAATCGTTGTAGAGTGATCCAGCTTTCATAAAACTTTCTTTAATCGTTGTAGAGTGAACCAGCTTTCATAAAACTTCGTACCTCAAGTAACTTCTACCCGTTTTCATAAAGTCTAAACTCTATTTGATGAAAAAATATGTGTTATAAGAAGCGGGTTTAGATCATAATGTGAATCTTTGTAGTAAAGAAAAGCCGGGTAGAGAGATGTAGAAAACTGGAATTTCTATAGCTAAATATTCTTAACGATAGAAAATATTTATGACATTATTTTGTTGTTGCTTTGTTTTTTGTTTTTTACTTACAAGTTGTGTTGAAAATGAAAGCCATATTCTTTAAAATAACGAGATTTGACATATGAATGGTTTTTTCCCTTATTCTAAAAAATGGTTTGCACCATCAGGCAAGTACCACATCCTCTTACTTTGAACTGTTTTTGCTGACTTATCTTATCTGAACTCAGGCTATGGAATTTACTTATAGAAGAAAAGTGAACATCGACTTTGAGTAATTTCTTCCTTCTTCTATGATGGTAGAATCAAAATTAGAATCGTACAAACATTTGTTTAAAAGTAAGTAAAAGACCCCAGCCTGATTTTGCTGTGACGACATATCGTTGTCTCTTCAGTAAACAAATCTTTAGAAGTATAAATGATAATGTGATCGAAATGGTCCTGGTGCAATAAATGACAAAATTGAAACGACTTAAAGGATTACCATCATTCAATCCTTGTATAAAATGATGATGATTTTTCTGATAAAACAAAAATTACCAGATGGTTTTCCACGATTTTACTGACCTTGCTCTTCTCTACTAAATTTCCTTGATTTAATAATTGCGTTATTCCAGCTTTTCCCGTTACGTTATAGGGGATTTCATCAAATAAATTGTTGTTAAACTTATGCGTATTTTTTCTATGTTTTGCTTAATATTATATCTACGTTTTGAGTAACTGCACATACTTTTAAATAACTGTTTTAAAATGATATTCCAAGGAAAAGCCAATTTACTTTTTCTTATTTACAGTAAAGAAATAATTTAATTTCAAAGTTTAATCGAGTTTCATATAATTCAATCATGCAATTTCTTAAAATTATACAAAAAGTGGCATTAAAAGGAAGAAATGGCCAAAAATAAGTGGGGTTCACGCAATCAGGGCTCAGAGACAGTAGATTTACTGAAGTAAATCTTATCAAAATTTGCGTATGATAATTGAAAAACGAATGTAATGTGCCGCATTGTGCTCGTACATTATCGATAATCGGAAAATTAGAAAAAAAAAATTTGAGTCCTTAGAAGTAGCCCTTTCAAACCATATATACTCCCTACAAAACAAACAAATAAGGAAAAAAGTTTTTTTGGGCCCAAGTTAACCCCATAAAAAAAATCCGCACAAACACTTTCAACAATTTTGTTTTGACCAAATCGTTCGGTGGACTGGGTAGATTCGTTGTTTGTATAAAATTTCAACTATCTATGTCGACGCGTTTTCAAGCAGTATCCAAATATATAGTAAAAAGCGAAATTTTTGTATGGTAACCCTAAAAAAAAGTTGCCAGCTTTGTCCCATTTTCGAGTCAGTGTATCAACTTTCAGCTATATCTAAGTGAACGCGTTCTCGAGTTATCAAGAGAATGGACGGACACACAAGTAAAAATCAAAATAACTTTGTACACTGTACAAAATAATAGGACCATTCCCAAAATTTATGATACGTTTTCCCCTAAAAATAAAAGTAATTTTCTGTGATATAAAAGGAAAATTAGTTTAATTTCTCAAAATCAATGGAACATTCAATGAGTCTAGATATTTGGCACCAGAAAACCTATAAAGTACGTAACATTCCCGAAATGTTAAGCTCTCTTGGATATAAGGAGGAGTATATTCAATAAATTAGATATTATCTTACATTTTTTATATGGAAATATATTTTCGTTTATATAATTCACAGATTGTTTTTGAAAACAAGTTATATATTGTTCTTCAATATTTTGTTTGAGCGTGCCCAGCGCACCAATATAACTTCCATACTACTTAGTAGCTCATTCTGATGTTTTTTAAAGAGAGTGGTGTTCTATTACCTATGGTGGAGTGTGGTACTATTACCTATTCATTACATTTTAGGGAATATACTCTACATTTTAGGGAAAAAAATAAAACAAAAATTAAAATTCTCTGTATTTTAGGAAAAAAAAAAATTTTAAAAAAATGGAAAATTCCTTACATTTTAGGGAACATTTCTAAATTATAGAAAAGAAAAAAAAGCAAAAATTCCCTACATATGAGGGATAAAAACCTAATCTACGTTTTCCAAGGCGAGGTTTCTTTCCCTAATCTTATCGACAAATATCTAACCTTTGTGGCACAATTTGTTGCCACTCACTTTTATGATTTTTTTGTACTATGTATATTATGCGTGATGATTTCATCATCTAGGGTAAAAAAATTGACTAATTCGAGCAAATCGTTCATGGTGTTGCCACACAAAAAATGAGTTTTTTTTCGGATAATGTGAAATCTATCAGTTCTGGACGTTTTCGTTGTACTGAAAAGTTCTTCAGAATATGAAATTTGTTATAATCATTTTTACTGTCCAACGAAAGCTACATACTAGGATATATGCGAAAAAGCACGGCTATCCATTTAAGGTACATCGTTAGAAGTGGTTTTAGACCTATTCCAGATTTTTTCCTTTTTTAAAGATATGGTTTTTGTCTGTGGTGCGATTACTATCGGTTTGGAGTACTACTGTGGTTCGTGTAAAAGTGGTCTTAATCTTTTTTTGGCTTTAACTTAGATATGTATTACGTTAAAGCGTTTTTAATCGGATGTGTTTATTCAGAGCGTATTATATGGAAACAGTTAACGGTAGATTTATGCACTTTCATGGTTGAACACCATAAGTTCTTTCAAACTGAATACGGTTCAGACACAAATCGTCACATGAGAATTGGTTTGTCGTATACGCCATTTGAACGAAATTTAAGCTAATATTCAATGCAAAGGATTGCAAAAATGCTCTTCTCAAATATGTACCTAACGCGTTTTTTCATAGCCGTCGTAGATTTTGAGATACTTACTGTGAATATATATCACATAAAAAGCAGTAAGAGTTATATTGTTTTAAAGTATATGCCATTTTTTGACGTATACGGCAACGATCGTATGGAAATATCACCTTTTTTTTACAAGAATGTGTTTGTCTTATGTCAGCTACATATGCCTAAGACCTTGGTTTGTTTTACGTGCACTATGTAGAGTAATTACGGAAAAGATTCTTGATATGTTGTTTAAGGCCTGAGCACAATGCAACGCGACGGAGCCCAGCGCAGTGCACCTAAGCCTAAGGAAAAACAGTTGAAATCGGCACCACAGAAGATTGCCTCGATTAACATAGTTTTTAACTTCTCGTTTTAAAAATTGAAGTGCATTTTTTTTTCTTAAGAGTTTCAAACACAATGACAAATACCAAATCATGAGCTATATGAACTTTTATTTTATTAAAGAATTATTATTTAGATAAAAATATTATTAGTTTAAATTGCTTTCTGAAATGGTACACTTCCGTCTCCTATAAAGTAATCTGCCAACGTATCGCTTAAATTGAAGGCACTAACAGAAGCATTGCGATATCGCACATTAAGTGGCCGGAAATTGCCGTCATTGCCTCTTATTTCTTTTCTCCACTCACCAGAATGTAAAACTTTGTCTTTGTCTTCCCAATCAACAAAAGTAGGAGAACAATAAGAAAACTTATCTTGATGCATAATGAAATTATGTAATGCTAATGTTGCTATGGTTATCCGCTCGGCGTTTGATGGAGAACATTCCAATGATATTCGAAGACATTTCCACCTTGCGACCAAGATCTCAAAAGCGTTCTCCATAACTCTTCGAGCCCTTGACAATCGGTAATTGTAGATTGTTTTTTGTCTGTTCAACCGTTTCACTGGGAATAGCTTCATTAAATAATTTTTTAGCGGAAGGGCTGCGTGTCCAACAAAATAATGTGGGAATACAGTATTGCTGTTGTGTAGCTGTATTGGCTCTGGTATAGGAAGCATTTTCCTCAACAGATATGTCTCAAATCCTGATTCTCTTAAAATGCCTTTTAAATAAAACGGTGAAGTTAGGATAATAAATTACATTAGTTCAGAAAGTGTACCTCCATCACTTTGACTCCCATAAGCACCAACATCAACTTCAATTCAATTCAATTCAATTCTATTTATTTACATAAATTGTACACAAGAATCAGTCAATATAAATTCTTTTGTAGTACATAAAATACGGATTATTCTATTATTTAAGCAGAGAATCATAATTCATAATTGTAAGAGAAAGAAAATTTCAGAAAATCAGGAAATGCAAATTACATATTAAATTTACAACTTTATAGCCTATAAGATAAGATATAATATAAATTGATCAACCCTTCGAAAGACCCGAACCCATAACTAACCCAAATGAATCAGATTAAATCAACCAATTAAAATATATGTTAATCATTAAGGGACATTAGGAGTGCCTTAAATCTGACCGCCGAACCAGTGCGCTGGATATTTATTGGTAAGTGATGCCATGCGCGAATAGCATGGACGAAGTAAGAGTCTTCTTGAACTGAATAATGAAATCTAGGAATTATTAAAATATTATGACGCAGAGAATTTGAAAATCTCAGTTGGGTAAAAAGGTACGCCGGTTTACCAGAGTAAATAATTTTGTGAAGAGATATGAGTAATCGACGATGAAGGAACTCAGTGATGGAACACCCCAATAAATTGTTTCTGTAAGAGGAAATGTGATCAGAACGTCTAAGTCCGTAGATAAATCTAATACAATCATTGAACGCCACATTTAGCCTTCCTGAGCAGATAGAGTCCAAATGAGGGAACAACAATCTACTATTAATGAAATGAGGAAGAAGAAGTGATCGAACCAAAGCATTCGGGTGTTTGTTGTCAGGAGATTAGCCGAAAGCCAAAGGCAACGTAAGGTACCATATATTTTACCAATTATATAACATATATGATCACAGCACTTCATCTTAGTATTCATATAAACACCTAAGTTTTTCACACGCTCACAAGAAGAAATTGGGACACCAGGAAGTGTAATGGGAGGGAGATCCAGGCCACTAAGATTATTTCGATAAAAACGTAAAAAACGTAAAAACTTGCGTAAATTTATATTTCACATCACACGTTGCTAGTAGTACATACTGAAAAGGTGCTTATAATTAAAGAACTGCGTTCCAGAGTTAGGTGGGCATTTAATGGTAAATGTTTCCCATCTAATGCCCCCATACAATTTGGCATATTCCATAATTCCGAAAATTCTTTTCCTATTTCCACGTAATCATCCTGCCTTGGATCCGACAAGTAAACTGGTGACAGAGTTTCCCAAATAGCATCGCAGATCTCTAAAATTACTTTCCGTACTGTAAACTTGCCCATTTGAAAAGACCAGGCCAAAAATTGATGAAAGGTTCCCTGTGATAAGAAACTACAAATGGTGGCAATGGAGCAATAATTTTATATTTTTACATTACCTTAACGTCAAAGCCAGGTGGCATTCAGGATCAATTGCTTTACGAATTGAAGTTTTTGTAAGCTTCGACTTTAATAAGCATAGCAGTAATTCGTAAACTGATTTTCTCATCTTCGTGTGGATAAAAAACTACTCAGGATCTTGCTCCTTCATATTTCTGAACACGACATTGTAATATCCCGTTATATCCCTGTTTTTGTTAATCTCACGGACCCACCATTTTCTTCTATTTCCTCGTCTTCTACTTTTCATTTTTAATAAAATACGATACATAGTGTATAATGAATTTAACATTAATAAGAGTTTTTTCGTATCTTTCATAATGTTGACACTTCTTTTGACACATAACGCAACTATATGCTTAGAGCATTGTACGCAATCAACGTTTATCTCCGTTTGGTTGCATTTTTTGGCATTTCGGTGCGATACGCTGCGCTCCGTCGCGTTGCATTGTGCTCAGGCTTTTAGGCTTGTTTTGCCGTACGTTCGTGCTTCTTATTACGTATTTCGTTCGATGCTATAAAAGATTCGAACAAAGCATCATGCTCTCAGTCGTAGTTCGGTTTTCAAAGTAAGTAGAATGCTTTATGTAGGAGAAGTCGAAATTCTTTTAAGATGCAATAACCACAGCCTGATTTGTCACCAACATTATTGAGGTTGACAATGAATATTTAAATTAATTTTCTATAGTGGTTAGTCAAAAGTTTATATCTCCAAAGATTTACTTTGCGTTTTTTTTTAAATTATGCATTTTGGATCCATAATTTTGATCGTTGAGAAGAGATTTGCAGTTGTGTAATTATTACAGATTGACAGAGAATTTTTTTTTCAAACACTTTTATGTACATAACTCCAAAAAATCAATTTTGGAGATACGTACTTTTGACTTATTTGTGCAAAAATGCTTATATTCCACTTACTTTGAAGATTGCAAGATGACGTATTGAATCGCCCAAACTTCCATGATCTCTAGAAGATTTTTTTGCGAAATGATATATACCATATAGACGAAACAAAAAAGGAAAAAAAAAATCGGCGAAATATTATACCGAAAACCCGTAAAGCAGTCGATGAGGAGTAAGCAGACGATTGTATCGTATATTTTTCTTTTCAGATTATTACGTCCACTTGAGATGTAACAGAGCTAGCTCAGCTGAGGTGTAGGTTTTTTATTAATTTGTTTCTCGCAATTACAAAAGGAGAGCTCCTGTGCACTTCACACAAACCAAAAAGGAAATAAATATGTTGGCCGCCATGTGGTTTTAAGATAATAATAATTTAAAATGAAAACAACAAAAACCAACCTTACATTTTCTTCTTTTCCTCCACTGGGTCTTGTTCTCTCAGGTATAACAAAAAAAAATATTTTTTTTTTATTTAAACTTTTTGCTGAGCTTGTTTTCGGAAAAATTTATACAGAACAACTCCAGTCGTTTTATTTATGTTCTTTTTGCCCCCTATTGGAAAATGGCTTCCAAAATTTCCAAGATTTCGAAATTTTCATAATGATGGTTTCCAATTAATGTGCTTGGAAAAATTATTTTTTTTTAATTTCAGTTTTGAAATGTTCTTTTGTATTTTAATTTTATACTGGCTTAGGCAGAAAAATTATTAATTGCTTGGAAATTGAAAGATTTTTTTTACAATTACATTCACATGTTTCGAATATCATTTTAAAATTATATATTTAACATTGACTTTGGGTGGCCAGGTGTTTCCCCGCTATAGCGCAAATCATTAAAAGCATGAAGTTTATTCGATATTTGGGATGTTTGGAAACCTAGGTTAGGGTAGAATTCGTTTCCCCTTTTGAACCCATTTTACTCGGGAAAAAGCCTAGATAAAATTCAATTACAGATTACCTAATTTTGTTGTCGTTAATAACCATTTATTTTGCAACACAAAAGTACGCGGGCATACCTCATCGTTAACATGATTCGTAACAATTTTTGTGCAAAATAAAATATCCTAACATATATGGGGGACTCAGTTCAGTAAAAGACTGCCAGGTGAGTTTCCTTTCATGTAACTTTGACATATAAAAGTACGCGATAACTGAACTTATTTCCATTCCTTGGTGTCATAGGATCATGGAATCCAGCTGATGTTCGTGATATACTCGTAGATAATTCCAGAACCCACCAATGAGAGTATAGGGCTAAGCTGCTATGGTAACCGCATGCAGCTGCTGGCGATTAACAATATGTAATTGAAAAATAAATACAGCACTTCGACTTGAACTCGGAACACAGAGTGGACAGAGCAAAAGTTAAGTATTGTTAGTTTCCTTTCATTACAAGTACCTACCATATAAAAAAAATCTATTTTTGGGTGCCTGCAGGACTTTGGGGCCGTAACAAGATTTCATTGAATTTTGTCACATCTTTCTAGCGTCTACATAGTTTTGCACACATAATTTTTATTTAATACAATCAAATTCCCCAGTAGGCCTGATTGGGTAAAACATTTTTTCCGTTCTTATTTAACTCTGATTTATTCGGTTATGCGGCAAATGAAATTGCATACATGTTTAAACACCTATAACTAATAAAAACGTCATTTCCGCGATCCTAAAATTATAAATTTGGAAGATCTTCTTCACTTTAAGCATATCATATTATAAGTTTTAAATATTGTACCATTTTTTACAAATAGGTAAGATCATAAGCTTAAAAGTCGTTTTATCGAAATTGTTGTGACTGGCATATATGGAAAATCAATTGTCAGGTGACGAAAAGTCCAACATTTTCCACCCCGGGGAAATGGCATTAACGGCACAATTATACAATTAAAATATTATGAAACCCCGCACAACAGAAAATGTCGTATATTTAAAGATTCTGTATTAAAAAATTCCGTATAATTCAATCCAGCATATAAAGTTCACGGGAGTGGGTTTAAAAATCAAAACAGAAACAATAGTGTCCATTGGCATTATATCTCCCTCGGATGGGAATCAAAGTATTGAGAATTTCAACGAAAATGATGTCAAATGAAATTATTTTCTGTTTTAAATGGAATTAATTTAAATTAATTTTATTTCCAATTCGAAAAGGAAAAACCAATTAATTTTGTTTTCATTTTGGCGTGTACATGATCAGTATGTAAAGTAAATGCTAATGAATGACGAAAACATGAACAAGAGCGATGCAAGGGTATTAGCTGTATCATGTTTCCAAGAAAAGGTAGAAATTTTAAAGACATTTTTCCGGAAAATGCAAAGTAAAAGTCAAAGAGCCCAGGACACCAAGCAAATCCCTCCAAAGAGCTTCTCCATCGTAGCGGTGAATTGAAGTAAGAAACACAATGTGGTGCTGGACTGTAGAGCGTGCTGTAAGAATTTAACTTCTCCGAATTTTTAGTAATAGCGAGTATTCCTTCACTCGCTCTGGTTTTTGAAATTTTATGAATTTTTTTAATGCCGAAAAGTCGTCCAGGATGTTAAGTAATTTTGAAATATTGATTTTAGTATATGATTGTTAAGAACACAGACTTAAATCCAATATAGATTGATGACAGCTCGCAAGACGTAAAGAGCCTTATGTGTTGCGAGTGATTAGTACTGCCACAAAGTAAGATAAATATTTACATAAGGGAAATTATCACATATAAAAGGAAATTATTAATTGGAATAATATGTTATTAGCTTAATTATTTCTAGTCAAATCTAATACGCACAGATACCGGGATTTCGTACATATGTAATTAATTTTAGAAAACTCTACAATTCATGAAATTTGCAACTTTTGGTACATAGTTACGTAATAATGGTACATCAAGTATGTAGATAAATTTGTACTTGAGTATGGGAGATATTGAGGTGGAAGAGGAAGTGACGGAAACAAAACAAATAAAAAAGTTTTGGTTACTAATATATTTTCAGAGAGGAGTAACTACCAAAATTATTTTATTATTTCAAATTAAGTTCAATTTGTAACAAAGATTGAAACCTTTTCTGTTTATTTTGAAAAACTAAAATTGTCTAGTGTAATGCTAAAGGAAATATAGTCAAAAATTTTAACCATGCTAAATTCTTGTTTTTATATATTTCGCATACAATTTGGCGTTTCCATTAGTTTCATAACCGCGAGGTTGAATAATGTCCTTTTGGAGGCTATAGCCTGCAGATCGCACAGTGTACGCAGTCAATTTTCTACATTTGGTGTATATGTGTAGATTTTGCGGAATATTTTAATTTTTATCATTGGAAAGTTCATATTTTTGCTTGGCAGGCTAGAAATATTTTTAGCAGATCTATTCTGGTCATAGGTAACGAATTGTGAGTAACTATTATTTCATCATGCCACATTCTGGTCATAGGTAAGGAATTGTGTGTAACTATTATTTCATCATGCAACGTGTTAGTAAAACTCGGTCCAATAATTAAGGAATAATGATGGGAAAACTGAATATTGCTTTGTATGTAAATTTTTTGTACAGCGATTCCACACGGAAAAGATCAAAAAAAGCCTTGTTCTGGACCCGACTATCTCTTATTTGGATAACACTTTCACAGTTTGTATGGAATACCAAAATAGCTTACCCATATTTTTTTGTTTTCCCATACCACGCCCCAGCCCCCGCTGGGGAGGTTTGTAATTTCGTGATTTTTCGATGAAACGTCATTTTCCGAAAAACAAATCTTATCAATGGAACAGCCGATTTTTCTGATTTAAAGGTCAAACGAAGCCTCATGATTTATATGTTCTACAAAAAATATAGCTGCACCAAATGGATTTTTGTTGTTATTAATAATAATATTGTTTTCACGAAAATAGGATTATTCACTAGTGAGGACCTTTTGTACTTTTTCTTCTTAGCTACAAATCGAGCCCTCGAGGATAACTTAAGCGATGGATGCAAAATTTCAAAGATTAGATAAAGTTTTTTTATTCTCAAAATTGCAAACATACCCAGGTATGTATGTAGGTATTGACACAAGGGTTAAGACAACCATTTTATATGAATTAACAACGTTTACGTTAAAACACATATACAAATTTATCTCCCATATTAAAGTACTCTAGATAAATTTTTTAACAACATTTTTTTAGGACCTGCCGAACAAATATTTTCGGCTCGTAAAAATTTTAAAAAAAGAAAGAAAAATTGAAACTGAAAACGAATATCATGATTTTATGCCCCCCTATCAAACAATGGAAGGCCACGAGAACTGCTGACTTCATTCCTACTCAAGTATGCAGAAAAGTGCACCATAGTCATCCATACGAAGAATACTAATTTGGTGATTTTGCATTTTCACCAGAATTCATCTCCATCCAAAGCATTCCAATCGAGGTACGTGGTGCATGCAGGTAGAGAAAATAAAGCAGAGATTCATCCTCTTAACACAGACACAGAGGCACAGAGTTTAGCTGAAATATCTACAGGCAATCTAGCACCCGAAAACATCTAACTTCCGCTTTGGAGTATTATCGACGACAAAATGCGAATGTGCGAAGTTTAGCAGGGATTCATAGAATAACGTGAGTGTATTGCTAATAGGAAAATACGAAAAAATGAGAGATTCCTTCAAACCCCAAATTGACAGATATTATTTTCGTTTGGAAGTCATCGCATTTTAATGATAACTCATCGAGCAAATAGGTAATTTCGGTTTAATTAATATAAAATGGAGAATAGAAGAAAACAATAAATATATAAAAAAAAAGAAAATAAATAAAATTGATTTTACAATTTATTTGTGCGCTTTCATCGTTACTTTACTGGTTAATACCAGGTGAAAGCAAACGTGGTTTAGTCGGCTAGTTACAAATTTGCGGAAAAGAAACGTTCTAGTTTAATTTCAGGACTTCAACTTGGCTGAAAACTGCCTTCGGTGGTTATTGCAACTGCACTGCACAGTACCCATACAGCACAAAATTACACAGGACATCCCATTCTTTCCCATAACTTTCCCGGGATAAAAAGGAAGTATTCAATATCTACTTAGGACTTTGTTACTAGGAGTTATTAGAAATTTTACATAAGTTATTCACTAGGATATCCCACAACTGCTTTCTATGGGAACATTCTCAGTATTTTACAGACAAATACATATGGGATGTGCAGGACAATTTTGGGAGAAATATGAGAAAGTCGTCTTCCCCATTCCAGAATTTATTCCGAAATGTTCTCTGATTCTCGTGGTTCGAGTGATTCGTGGAATGCACTAATTTGTTGCTTGGTGTGCTTCCGTGTGTAATTTTTAAAGAAAAAATAGAAAACAGAACCACAAAGTATGTATTGAAAGAAGTCTGAATCATGAAGCTCTATTACAATTCTATTCATTTCTGCAGTTTCTTTTTGTTTTTACAAAGTTTCTTAGGTGTACCTTTTAGTAATTTTGTCATAGGAACTCAATTTGCTTGTATTAAAAATATTGGATTTATGTTTTGTGCAAGTACATACATCTCTGGCATATACTTTACAGCCATTATTTATTTATTTATTTTTTAATTCCTACCCATCAAAAAAAATTATACAATACCAGAAAATCTGAAACAATAACCTCAGGTATTCCCTCGTATATCCTGCCAATAAGCATGGAGATTTCTAAAACGTCCTAGGTACGCTTGCAGCCGAAATTTTACATTCTTGAATGCATTAACTGTGCCTAAGTACAACCACAGGAAATCATGTGGGAAGTTCATGGGATCTACCAGGGACATCCCAACCCCGGACATTCGTCACTTACAGGGATATCCTAAGTTGGTTACTGGGATCGGACGGGATTTCCCAGGGATAATTTGTATATCCCAACAGGATTTCCCAGAAACATACCACGGACATATATTTATTGTGTCTGTATAACTCATTGTTAAAATATTCTCCCGTTTATTAACTTAAGTCCAAGGCTTAATCACATCATTAAAATTAACACAACTAACGGAACTATAACGTTTTTTAATTATATAACACACAAAATATAAAACCCGGCGCAAGAAAACCAATCTGACGTTTAATTCGAATTGACACAATTGATTAATGTCAAGTACACTTGGTTAAACATTGGTTAAACTTGGTTAAATTCTCTTGACTTTGCACCATTTCGCCTAAAACCGAGCTTCCTTCACACTGATAGGATGTTCTAAGGTCTGGCTACTAAACCAAGAGCTTTGTACTCTTGATACATACATCTAACTAAACGTAACTAAAAGAAGGAAAAGCTAATATTGGTGTTATTGTTAGACCAATTCCTACGATACCCTAGATGAATGGCCGTATATAATTTTGTATGGTCATCCCTCTGTGCCGATTGTTAAAGTTACTTTTCGCATCTATTTCTAAAACGGCCGGCGCTCAGTAAAAATTACTATAACCAATTTCATACGATTTTATATGCTGAAGATCTTTTCAGTGCAGTAAAAACGTTTAAGGCTGATTATTTTCCAGCATACTTAAAAAACCTTAATTTTTTTATGGCAACCCCAAGACGGGCTTTTCAGATTTAACCCATTTTTGAAATTGTATTAACTATTTTATGAAAACGCGTGTAAAAAATTTCAGCTTTCTATAGTTCTCTCAGGCAGTGGCCAAATATATAGTGAAAAAGGAAATTTTTGTATGGCAACCCTACGAAGGAGTTACATAATGTGTCCCTTAAACCAAAAAAAAATTTAAAAGAGAGTGTGCAAAATTTCAACTCTCTAAGTTGACGCTCTCTCGTGTTATCGAGAGGCGGGCAGATGGATAGATGGACATACAGACGGACATATAAATATTAAAATAACTTTTAATATTATGCGTGGGTATCTAATTCATTTTGTTCTACCAGCATTGTTTCTTTGGAATTATTATGATTTACTCAGGGTATAAAAACTTGATAAAAACTAACAACTGCAACTAACTGCAACTGTCTTACCATCTTCTTATTCTTCAAACAATTATCTATTGATAGAAAACTACAGCATTGATTTTCTCCTTCTTTGCCTAGCCGTACACGCTGCACTTGTTGCTGATGATAGGCATTCTGGGGAAGGAAAAATTCTGAAATGCTAAGTTTCCAATTGCAGCACGCCAATACTACTGTAAGCAAAAACCTTCGGCCATTTTGAAATTGTGAAATTTCTGATCGGACAGATCCGTTCTCTGCCTGCGATTTGAAATGATTATATAATAATTAAATTCTCATTACGTGCTGTTAATTTGTGATGCAGTTATTTTTTTATATCAAAAACCCTGACTTAATTGAACACACAGACGATTAAATTCGGTAATTATATAAGGAACTACCGCGGAAAAAAATCATTAACAACAAGTCTAGGCATAAAATTCTAGCAAGTGCAGTATGCGACAGCGTGTACGCTCGCCCTTTCGGTGGATGCACTTAGGACGCATACTTATTCGATTCCCAAGCTGCCTCACAAGCACGGGAGCTGACTGCCAAATACTCCCCCTGAAGTAGAGTGGACACATACTATTCTTACATTAATAACTGAAAACCTGGATTTTTGGCAAGACATCAGCAACATTATTTTTTAATCAATGACTTTCAATATTTTTAATTTAAGTATTTAAAGGCAGAAACACAACCAAACAAACCTCAGGTGTGGCCTCTATCAGTCTTGCTCGCAGCTCGCCTCAAGGTATGCATGAGAGAAACAAAATAATAGTACCGGGCTCGGTGCTGTCATTGTAATTTGGATAGTACGAGTATATCTGTTGACATTGGGCAAAGCGCGCCTTAAGGCTAGCTGCTGGCTTCCTTTTGTGTTGCATCGTTTAAAAACCCTTGTTGGAAATTTTGATAACGCTTCGAGGAAGCCTCGGGGCCTGATTGTGTTCCTGCCATAAGTTCCGCCGCGTAATCGAATAATATAAGGCAAATTGTACCATGTATGAATTCCATTCTTCCCCAAACTCAAATCAACTACTACATCAAATCCTGCAGAGCCATCAGTTATGTACATTAGAATGAATAGTGCATAGTTGCTTGAATACAGCTGGCACAACCCGGTTCATAATCCACCATTTCTCATCGGATAATATTTTCATAAGTCTACGACAATCACTTTAATAATACCATTCCCGTCAAAAATACATTCCTTAATAGTAAAATATTTATTAATGACGTTCCTATACGTCAAATTCAAAAAGGAGAGATTCACTTCACCCGGTACCTATTTGTTAACTTATTACTAATTCTCTCAATTACTTTATGCATAGCAACTGATGAAGGCATACTCTGTGATAAATAATGTTCGTCTATTAAGAGGAAATAAAATAAAATAATTGAAAATAGTTGCACCTTTGCCTAAAATTATCTTTCACTTAATTACTTTGTTGAATTTTGTGATTTTAATTACAGGTAATGTATAATTTTGCGTAATAACCCGGGGGTTATACGAGATAGTACAGCTTGCATGCAATTTGCACTGGCATCCTTCTTGCACGTGTAATACCTACTGCCATGCAGGCAGCTCAGCTTTCAGCGTACTTGCATGATGAAAAATCATGGCGTCTGAAGTGATAGTAATTTGTCATTATACGGTTTTCAAGATGGCCGAAAAGAAATGCTTTAAAGAAATTGATAAATTTATGCTGGGAAAATGAGATTTTCTGGGATGATTTGCAGTACATCATTTACCAACACCTTCCTCTTCATTTTTTCTTGGGTTCTTGCAAAACCTCCGAGAATATTTCACAAGCCATGAAACAGACTCTCTCACTACCACATGAGAACCCCAACGGCATCCTAACATTCTAAAATATTTCCAGTGTTCTTATGTAAAGCTGACAAAAGTTTGGTTTGAGTAACTCCTCCGCCCTAAACTACTTTTCATACAGAAAAATGGTATTCTGACAATCTTAAGCTTGCTTTCTTATCTGTTGAACCGAGATAAAATTTTCATACCTTCCTTAACAAAATTATTTGAAAAGAAAATTTATCTGAACTATATGACTACGATTCCTCAAACAAAAACTCTCAGCTGAGTAATCATTGCCATGTCGCTGTGCCGTCATGGCATGCCGTGGGCTGATGATATCTAATGTAGCTCCCAACAGATTCGGACTCCGGCTGCACTATTTCAACTATTAGTCAGCTGAGTGTTATTCAGCGAGAAATGGTACGGTTACATTTAAATCAAAATAATATAATTATTTTGTTAAGTAAGCTATATAGTAAATATAACCATTAGGAAGGCAAGGAACCAAGCTTTAAATTACTAGCAAACTATTTTTCTGTGTGGATAGTAGTTTAGGCTCTATCGCATATATAAAGTCAATGTTTGGCACTTTTCCATAAGTATCAATATAGAACTTTTTACAGAACGGACTCCCAACGCACACATATAGAAGTTTGTTTCATGGCTTGGGAAGTATTCTCGATGGTTTTGGCTCTTGTCATTCAACTACTTCCTTTATTGCTATAAGTTTCCAATATATGCAAGACTTCATCTCACAATGCCGAACTTGCATGCAAGACTGTAAGACATCAAGTGAACTGCTTTCTCGGTCAAATTTATCGCGTTGGAGGGATGCTTGCATGCCAGCTGTACTATCTCATGTAACGCCCGGGTAAAAACTAATTCAAAGGAACTGTGAGCTTTTTCCAGAAGTGCAGTGTTTGCGGCGAATAGTAAGTATATAAGAAATAAAATAACCGGCGAAGCGCGAGTCGCACTCGCGCTCGAAGGGTTCCGTACCATCGGGCAAAATTTAACACTATATACGTTTTATTTATTTTTTCAAATGAGAGTAGGCGTCATGTGAACAAATAAAGCTGTCATTTGAAAAAAAATCCTTCTTATGATAATAATAATGAATGAGAATAAAACGAGGAAAATAACGCCAAAAAATCGCGTTTCAGGTATGGGGGCCCCTTTAATTCTATTTTACTTTTATTATTCGTTGTTATAGCGGTAGTAGAAATAGACAGTCTGTGAAAATTTCAACTGTCTACCTATTACGGTTCATGATACACAACCTGGTGACGGACGGACGGACAGCGAAGTCTTAGTAATAGGGTTCCCGTTATTACCCTTTGGGTACGTAACCCAAAAAAACATATTGGAATATTTACTTTTGCACATAGTAAAATATAATTTTTCTTAGATTTAAATTACCGTAGTGCATAGAAATTTTAATCTCAGTTCAAAAGAATTTAAACTTATTACAATAAAATGGAACCCTAGAACGAAATAATTTAATTCTGGTACAGTAAAGTTTAAGCATGATATAGTTAAACTTTAGTACTATAAAATTTGAACAAAAATCATTTTAGATAACTCTTTTCACATTTTATTATCACAGTGAATACAAGTAGTACAATTATAAAAGCACACATTCAAATTCAAGCTCAAATTCAATAATTTACTTAATGTATACAACAAGATATCTTTTGATAATGCATACCAAGATATGATATGCAGAGAATTAAATTAAAAAAGAAATAATTACGGTATCTTACAACTAGGTATGTGCTTACAAGTATCAAAATAATAGAAAGATGTGAAGAATAAGAGAAGGAAAACAAAAAGAATATAAAGATGAAGATATGAATCCAATAAATCAACCTTCAATTGTTTTAGGAGCGGACCCAGTTCCTGCATTCGCGACCTCAAATCATTTCAGTGGATACTAAATACTGAAATAGCTTCTCTCTGAAAATTCTCGTCGAGTCAATCATTCTAATACCATTTACCTGCAATGTGGACAAAGTAAGAGCGTTGCCCAATTACTGTACGAAATCGTGGTATAAGTAGTCTGAAGTGGTGGTGCGAGGCCAGAAACCCAGGTGTTCGAATAAGTACAATGACGAACGCGTATTTATTAGACGATGTAGGAAACTTAGGGTAGTAACATCATGATAAGCATTCAACGAACACCCTAGACCTGAAGGAATATATTGTGATACATGACCAAATAGACGTAGTCCACAAACAAGACGCACACAATCGTTGAATACTACATTTAGCGGACGATTACAAGCTGTATCGAGGGAAGATAAGATAGGACTGCAGTAAACAAAATGAGGGACAAGCAGAACCTTGACCAGTTAGAGTCGCAGACCAACTGACAATAACCTCCCTCAGAGCCACAACCTGCGGAGGCCAGCATAGATTTTCCGGACAATGCTATAAACTTGAGCGCTGCAGGTTAGTTTGCTTTTAAGGGCAACTCTAAGGTTAGTAACCTTTTCGGAGAAAGGTATTATCTCATTATTTAGTAGTATGGGAGGCAGTACCTCTGGGTTTAGTACCCCACTATAAAAGGCTATGCAGGTCGACTTCTTAGAGTTGAGCAAGAGCAGGTTAAACTCAGCCCAAGCGAATATTCGATTTAGATCGCCATTAATGCGAGCAACACAGTCCTCAAGCAATCCAGCAGGTCTAGACAGAGAGAACTACACGTTATCAGCGTTAATATGAAAATTCGCATCCATTTCAACATGCGGAAGATCACTTATGTACAAGGTGAAGCGTAGAGGACCTAGAATAGACCCTTGTAGAACTCCAGAATCGATGGGAAGGAAGTTAGATTTAACACCATCAACTAGGACTTGTTGGAAGCGATCGGAGAAAAATTCGCTGATCATTCTAATTGCAGTTCGGGAGAAAAAGATTTTGTCATATAATTTGTGTAAAAGAAGAGTATTGTGTCAACGCTGTCGAAAGCTTTAGTGAAATCAACCAGAACTAATACAGATAGGTGATTATTATCTAGCGCGCGTCGAATATCTTCACTGACTTTCAGTAAAATAGTCTCGCAGCTATGCCCAGAGCGGAAAACACCTAAAAAGCATGTCATTCCGCTCACCAAAGTTAATTATTTGCGAAGCCATTAACCTCTCCAATACTTTTCATATGAAGCATAGTGTACATAGAGGACGAAAGTCGCTTGGACCGTTAGGAGCAGAGTTCTTTGGCATTGGTAACACTACACAATTTTTTCACTTACGAGGAAATTGAGAATACGTTAGGCAAGAATTGAATATATATTACAAAGAGCTACATATGACTGGAAGAAGTAGCTTAGTAAGTCTAGGTCGGATACTATCATCATCGGTGGCATCAGATTTGATACAATGAATGGTCTCTAATACCTCAGAAGTTGTTACACATCGGAAGCTGAAATTTACTGATTGTTCTACATGGTTTAAAGAAGCTGCATGAGCAGCTATTGTGAAAAAATTATTAAGAGCGTTTGAATCTATGCAACACGCTGATTTACCGCGACCATGAATACGCCATTTACGCAGATTAGACCATAGTTTCTTTAGTGTTAGAGAAAGGTCGAGTATTCTGCTAAAATAAGCTTTTTGTGCACTTCTGATTTTCTCATTTACTAAGTTTCTTACGGATTTATACGTAGTGCGACTCTGAGAACTTTTGAGAAACTTGTAACAACGTAAAAGATATTCTCTTTCAGCAATCATGTTCTCAATTTTGGGAGAGTTCCACGGACATCCGACATCTTTTATGCGCATGCTCTGCTCAGGTGCAAATTTATCATGTAAATAATTATTTAATGCATAAAATGTTTCTAATTGATCATCTACAGAGTTATAATTTTTAACAAGCTTGCCTTCATGTTCTGGTATCCAAATCAGCGTCACATTGTTTGCTTCGGTCAGTTGCTTCAAGATAATAAAACAGTCCCAAACCAGTTTGGTCTCAACGGTAAAAGCGGTTACCACTGCTGCTTGGCTGTCTGATATTATGTATATTTTCGCTCCACGCATATACTTGTGGTATTTCGCTAGCGGAGAAGGATGTATATCTGACTGAAAAGTGGCTCCATTTCGGACTCATCCGTGTACCATTTAAGATATCCTTTTTCAAAGGGTAGGTCCCCAGAATGCCACTGTTGGGCTGGCCATCGGATCCCCTATAAAATCTTGGCGGACTTTTAGATGGGTAACCAAATTCGTTATGCTGATCAGGTTTGCCCTTTGCGGCGTAATTGCACTTAGGATGGTGTCCTTCCTGACATGTAAATGTAAATGTAGTAGGTCCAACATAGCATCTAAGGCAGCAGTTGTGCAGGTACGCATTACATCAGTTAATCCTAGATATGCAAGCCGTTGTAGTTTTCGCAAACCAGCTTGAGCCGTCTTTTGCTTTGCTTTTGGCCACCAAATGAGTAAGGCATATTAGACCATGGGTCTTGTAATAATGTATATGACCACAGAGTCATTTTTGGTATAAGACCCCAAGTTTTGCCAAAAAGCCTGCGGCATGTCCATGTTGCCACTGTGTCCAGTACTCTTTTTAAGTGAGAGCTCTTGGTTAGTTTGCTATCTAAAGAAATACCTAGATATTTCACCTGTTTCGAGAATTCCACTACTGCTCCCTCCAGAGATGGTGCTGGTAAATAAAGCTTCCTTTTCTCATCAAGGAACAAATATTGTCTTAGCAGGATTGGCTCGAAGTCCCATTGTTTGGCACCAGTCTCGAACTGTGTTCAGGGCATTCTGTATTAAATCAGTGATTCTCCGATCATGTTTCCCCTAATTGTAATCACCAGGTCATCTGCATAGCCGCGATTATCATAGCCAGAGTTGGTCAGCTTCTGTAGCAGATCATCGATAGCTTATTAAATAAATACTTATTAAAATTAAGGTAACTCTTTTAATTTTGTGATAATTTGTCGATATAATTCGGGTCATTATGACCCGAATTTTTTGCTGCAACTTTTTTTGACATTTAATAGTTGACGCTTGTAAAATTTGAGTGTCTATATCGTTTTTAATTTCCATCCGTGCGTTCAGTTGTGCACACCGATGTGCTTTTTAGGTGAGGAAATGACTACGCTTCGGTCGCCTGAACGATATTCTGCATGGGGCCTAACGCACGGCATGTTGACAAGTAATTTCTCGATATTTGCTCACATTTAGTATATGCGCGGACTTTCTTAAGACAAATGATAAATTAAATAACAAATCAAATAATAAATAAAAGTTCTCTCATTATATCTCAGTATCGCCAGTGTGTCTCTGACATTCTAATATTGCAATATGACATAATTGCAATATCGATATCCCAATTTTTCTGTCACGGTATTAGCAGATTATTAGCAATATAAAGTTTCAGCAAACTGTCCTATGACGTATTTTCTAAAATTGATTTTCATTGAATAAAAGAAAATGCATTTATCATTTTTTTTATGGAAGTTTAAAATGGAATAAACTCAATGAAGAGTTATGTAAATAAAATTGACCCATATAGATTTGCGAATAAAGTTTATATTCTGCTCAACTGTGTGTAATAATTGTTCGACTTCAAAGTTTCATCATTGATTAAACCTTAACACCTCAAATCACTAAAGTAAAGTTAAATCAACATCCTAACTTTCGATGATTTAGAAGAACCAGTAAAACTTTTTGAGTCATCGCTTTCATAATTAAAAGCTTATGAAAAGATACAGAATTGGATATTGAAGTATTTCAAAATCTTACTTTCCGCTTGGTTGCTACATTTGATTTTATGAAATATTCAAATACCTCCAGACACGTTTTGTTTGTGAACAAATAACTCCTTTCAAAACTTGTTATTGAAGGGTGACATAAATAATCAAGTTTTTAACTTCATCATTTCTCATTTTGACCTTTAAGTGAAAATTTGTGGATGCTGCTTACTGAAATATTGGTTATTACTCTCTGTGGTCGTATCATTAACGCCTACTACAGTTAGAAGAGAAGCGTTTCACTTTGAACCACATAAATCAAGGGTATAAATACAGATTAAGTGAAATACGATTTTCTCGAAATTTAACTTTTCATTTGACAGCAAAGTTGTTTGATGTTGTTAAATATCCTGGAATTATATCGCCTCTCTATCCTGTAAACTGTCGTTTATGAATAGCAACACGACATGTTATATATATAAGTATGTATATGTACATACAACAGAAGGTCAAAAAGTTTTATCGTTCGTTTGAGTATCTCCTTGGAGATTCAGAGTTTTTCATGCAAAATACTAATTTGTAGATTCAAAAGCGTTGGTAGTATAATGGAAAGTACAGCCATGGTTTTATGGGATTAGTTTCGAGACCCAACAGAGCCCACCAATTATTGAGACATTCTTCTGGCAATAGGTTATGTTCAACACAAAGTTATCGAGATGTCGTAATTCTACGATTTATATTTTACACAACAATTTCATACTCACCTGGAACAGTTGCAGCGCTCCAAGTATAGTGGATGATAGAAAACAGTATTTCTATACCCTGACCTAAATGATAAAATCATATGGTACAATTAAGTTTAACATTCATTAACAATGCTGGTAGAGTAAAATGAGTTGGACACACACGCATAATATTATTTTAATTATTTTGATGTTTGAATGTCCGTCGGTCCATCCGTCTTGCTTCTTGATAATTCGAAAACGTGTTTATATAGCAAGCTGACATTTCGCACACGAACTTTTTGAAAAAAGTTTCGACTTAGGTTCGAAAATCGGACAAATCGGGCAAGTACTTCGTAGGGTTGCCATGCAAAAATATCGTTTTTGACTATATATTTGGGTACAGCTGTGAACGCGTGGACGTATAGAGTTGGACTAAATCAGGCAACCTTTTTTTTTGTTGCCATATGACAATCGGTTTTTTCACTATATATTTGAACACTTCCTGAGAACGCATCGACGCAGAGAGCTGAAATTTTGTACACGGCATTTTCATAAAAAGTGCAAACACAGTTTCCCAAATGAATTCTATCGGGCAACCCTTTCTTGGGAAGCTTTAATTTTTCACTGTATTTAAGTTTTATTGCTATCTAGGGTATAATATTAGTGGTATTATACCACGTATAACTTTTTCTCTTGTTACACCTAATAAATACCGCACAATAATGCAAATAATGGAAAAATACAATATGAACTCTTATTTGTTTTGGAAAGGTGGTAGGAATGGTTTTTATTATCTACCTACTAATATGTGTGAATAGTAGTAGTAGTAGTAGTAGAGAATTACAAATGTAATTATTGTTCATATTTAAATATTGAAGAATGTTAAATACTATTTGGTATAAATGAGCTCCAATCTAATTCATTTGGGTACTCTAAATCCTTGCAACATTTATTTTACAATTAATTAACTCAATGCTGGAGGCTAGCAAATATATTCAAAGCTGAGCAATACATAGTGGAGTTGATAGATTCTTACAAACGGAACTCCACAAGTTGTTTCGGTTAATGTTTATTATTTAATAGTTACGCTCAATTGGTTCAATTGTTTGCGTATTTGGCGGCGAATTGTGTGGGTACTTTTTCCGCTTATATGAAGTTCCGTCATCTTCACTCAGGGCTTGGACATGTGGAAAGTTAAACTTATCGCTGAGTTAAGCCAAATTCCATTTTGTATTGGAACTTTGGAAATGCGTCTCTACAGTCCAATTGACGTCATTCAAAAGAAAATGAAAAATATTTGAATGGCTTTGGTTGTTGGATGCTAAAAGGAGAAAGAGATTCCAGTATACATAAATTAGTGATGATTATAATATAATGGCGGAAGCGATTGAGATGAGATTGAGGTAGCAGGATTGTTATATTTATAAATGGTTCGTGGACGAGTCGGAAATAGGAGCGGGAGCATACTCTAGCGCAGTAGAATGAGTCCTGCAGACTGCTAGACAAATGTAGTGATTTTCAAACAGACATAGGCACGGCTAGCAAATGAATATGACAGTTAGGTGGACATTAAGGTACTGGAACCTATGTATTGAAAATCGAAGGTGGTGAAGTCTTGCAAAAAGAATCTGATAAAAATCTCCAGGCAACACAAGGTGACGCTCTGTTGAAGACCTAACCACAGAAGCGTTAAGAGTAACGAAATGCAAGATGAAGTAGCCAAGAAAAGCTTAGAAAAGGATATCTTTAACGAGTGACATCACCAGCAGCTCCTATAAGAAGGAGAATCAACAGCAGATTAGGTTTGATGACTGTTGTATTGTGAAGCAACTTTGGCCTGTATACAAGATCCAAAGTACAAGGGAATTAATATCATATTAAAATCAAGTATGATATGATCGTATTCCAAGTTGCCGTTGTAAGACGAACGTCGTTCTATTTCGCGATCGATGTCTGGTCCACAAAATTTTAAGTGGAAAAATCACATTGTCTAAAATGGTTATATAATCCCTCGGCATCTATTTCCAACAAAGTTCAATAGATAAAGTAATAATTACAAAAATGTTACGAATGTGATAAAGATTCAAAATTTCAATTTTTAAACTGTATGTTGGAAACATTAATGAGAAGAAGTGATTGAAATTTCATTCGAAACAAGTTAATTTATTAAACGCTGTGAAATTGATGGAAAATATTTTCAAGTTGGCAAAATTAATATTTGGCAACAACTAGAAATATTTATTTTATCCAAAATCTTTTTATAGGAGTACTGGAGACATGTGATGGGAGTTTTAGTTTTTAAGACGTATAGAGATGCATATGGAAAAATATACATACTTATAAAAAACTTTATAATTTTGCTTTAATTAGGGTATAACGCTTAAGTATTTCTTATACATAAGATAACATTGATATTTCGTAAAAAACTTGAAGTATTACTTCAAAAATTTTCATATCGGAGCTCAAACTGTATATACCAGGTTATTGGATGTATGTCAGATTCCGTGAATTCCTCGAGGATAGAAAACGAGCACCATAAATAAATAGAAACTGATATTTCCATATAAGTATTATGTACGTGTACAGTCAGATATATAGGGATGTATACTACATAGTCAAGAAAATTCTCATTAAATTTGATACCCAAACGAAAATAAAGGAAAGACAGCCATAAGATTACGAAACAAATTAGACGTAGCTTGAATATCAGGTGACATTTACCTCGGACAGAGATGGATATTTTTTGAATTAAATAAAAAAACAATTTGATATCAAACAAGATGAATAAATATTTCTTTACACACACGCACATATCCATAGGTAATCCATTCAATTTAAGAGGATATTTAGCAGGATTACGATTTAAATGAATGTCTTTGTCAAGTGTACTCATTTGCTTACCTATTATATATCTACAAGTATGCGCGTGTACATTCTCCATAATACTAATCCCCACTTCACATAATTATATGTATAAATAAGAGGTAAGCTCTTTATACGTTTCTTGAACAACCTATGGGAAATGGTGCTTTATACAGTGATATGTTTCGCAAAATCTGTAAATCTGGCTTAATTTTTTTTTGTCTAAGTACCTCCTCAAGTGCTAAGAAATCAAAAAGAAAGCAAATTATTCTACTTTACACAAATCCTCTTCTTCATTTGAATGTTGCAAAGCTTTAGTACAGGCAAACTTATTTTGTTTTTACCAAAATCCATACATATTAATCAGTGGATATAATGTCGTGAGTGTCTGTTTTAAAACAGAAGGCGGTAACAAAAATTTGAATGGGGTAAAATTTAAATAGCTTTGAAATGTGGCGACAGCCATTAGGCCATATTTTAATTCCATACAAATAAAAACGATGAAAAAACCAACCTTCAGATATCACTTTTTCGGCTTAATACCACGACAGACAGCGGATCTAGTATTCTAACTGATATTGTAAAATTTTACGCGGTCTCCAAGTAGTTCACATTAAAATCGTTAATAACATTTTGACGTATGTTAATTTGCGATATTACCAGCGTTAAATATTATATCGAAATGTCACATTTTACTGGAACTCGATAGTAGGCTTTATCAGTAAATGGATTGATAAAATTTAAGTTAAACCCAGGTTACTACTTTAGTTTTGTGGATAACAGAGAAAACTTCAGTTTTAGTTTATTTTCTATCTTTATTTTTAAATCGTAATAAATAGCTAATATGTATAGCATAAATTATTTGTAAGGATTCAAATGTTTCTTCTTTTTACCAGATTTTTCCCTAATAGTATGGAAAATTCCGAGTAAAATTAAGTCATGAGATGCAACCCCCATTGACAACTATCCTTCTTATATTATATCTGCACGTCTACAGCTTACAGATATACGCTAGTATTATCAACCATAATCCCATTAATGAAGGAAGTATGATCCTTGAGTGACACACACTTTAGAATCGGCCTATTCGGTATATTTCTGTGATCTTTGATGCTGGCTAGGCCAGATTATGAATTTGTATAACTTATTTTATTTTTAGAGGCCCACAATAATCTATAGAATGTAATATCTTGCTAAAATCTAAAAGATTACTCTTCGTCATCAGAAGACCACGATTTAGATCTAATGCGTGCATAAACCATATCCCATACGACGCATTGACCTATAGAGTAAATGTCCTGGAATTAAAAACAAAATCCGCTAGTTCCAACCATCAGCTACTGCTGTAGATTCGTTGGTCAGGAATAACGGCTTCGAGACCCAAATTGTAAACTAAAGTTTTTATATACGGTTATAATGTCTATTATATATATATTTGAAAAACTGTCTTTAAGATAACATAATGCGATAGATAGTTCGGAGGTTCAACAAATTTGTGCACTAGGTGCACCGAGTAGGTAACTACTACCAAAAATTGAGTATTAGGAATACCGCTGATGAGCTCCGTGGTGAGAGGGAAAACGTTTCGGAATAGCCAAATAGATTCCTACACGGTCCCCATTTTACTTGAGATCTGATAGGTTTGTCGCGAAAAATTATATATCGATATATGTATGTTACCTCTAATTGGTCGAGTAGCGAAGCTGCTCAGTGTAAAATGCACCCGCGATGATAGAAAGTAGTGTATCACCCGCTCGCATGACGTATATTATATTATATATATTTACAGCAAGTAACCATTGAATTAGAGACTTTAGCAAACAATTTTTATATTTCCAATACCGAGAATTTTTCTCAATTTCTATAGTTTTTAGGAAAACTCTTTGTACACTAAGATATCGTTCATGTATCCGACTATATAATGCGTGTCATAAAACCTTATATTATTATTTTACTATTATTATTTCAACAGCTTTATTACATCGCAGAGCATCCGATAAAATTCTAAAAAAAAAAACACTTACTGAGAAAGGTGTAGATATATCGGCTAGGACCTTACCTCGCCGCTTGTACGAAGCGAATTTAAAATGCAGGCCTCCGGCGAAAAAACAAAAATTCATAGTTGACGATTGGAAGAAGGTAAGTTTACCAATTCAGCCGAGCAATAAGTTTCCATGCCTTTTTAAAAACCTATTGAAAATTATAAAAAAATTTAAAATTTTATGTTATCTTCAATGATGTATGCCGGCTAGAAGCTGTAACTAAAGGGCGTCTTTATGTCAAATGGAGACCTTCAAAGAAATATGAAGAGAACTGTTTACTCAGAACAGTCAAGCATCCACCAGCAGCAATGATTTGGAGCTACCTGCATAGCAGGAAAGGGTCCGGATCCTCTATATTTTATTATGGGAACAATGCGGCAAGATCAGTACAAAATAGTTTTGGGTATTGTTCTCCGACCTCATATTGAATATTTGAACGCCGAACGTTAATACTTTTATGCAAGATGGCGATTGAGAACTGCTGGACTATAATAAAATCTAAAGTTTATAGCTTTTCAAATCCAACTACAAAAATATTGAAAAAGAGAATCGAGGATATGTGGAAAAATTACAAGGATATTAATCCATGATTCAGAAATGCATTGAAAGTATGCCCGATCGTATGTAAAGGGGGAATTACAAAATATTAATTATAAAGACGCATTTTTAATGTACATATTAAAAACTTGAAATAAGTATAAATGCTTATACTGAAGTATTTATTTTTTAATATAATATTGTAGTATTGAAATTTCACAAAGGTTTAATTCGATGGCCACTTACTGTATATATACAAGCGGAAGCTAGTCTAGTTGTGAAGTTAACATGGGATCACTTTTCTATGGTCTTCTCTCGATACTAGAAAGTTTTCTTTAGATTTTCTGTTGTTATATGTGCAGGAAAAATTCCGGTTCCGGTCAATGCCTGTGTGTCCCGGTTCGTGCTGTGCCGGTAAGTGTGCATAGACCTTAAGCCAACAAAATGGAATATGATTGTATCGTAATGACACTCGATCCCATGTTCTGTAGTCGATTAAAGAGAGGTTAATGATGACGTACCACCCAGCGGAATATTCAGAATATCGCAGAAGCAGTTCGACGTCATTTTACATGACAGAATGGCGATAGCCTCTTTCTGCAAATATAACTTTAGCTACTGAAAATCGATTAAAATGATATCAAATTAGTGGTAAATATCATTACAGTCCACTGCAAGATGAAGAAATACACGCATATAATGGGAAGACACGACTCTCCAATATATGTACAGCTATGGCCTAATGAACGGAAATGCCCTCTTTGCTAAACCGAAGGACTTCTGGCTTTGTAAAGACCAACTGTAAATGTAAATGAGTTAGAAAAGAAACGTTATTCACAATAATAAGATTTGATCAGTAAACCAAACGCTTCTTGGGGACGACATCACATAAATGGAAGATTTTCATACTTTAGGCAAACACAATATGGAACTGTGTGGAATTAGTAACTACATACGGAACGAAATAAGTACTTGCCTTTAAAAAACTTCTACATCATAAAGTTATTGAAACCCATAAAGATTAATGAGAAACAAAACGCAGTAGAATATGTCATACAACCTGCGTACTCCTATGATGATATAACGAATTCTCTATTCTCAATAGAGGAAGAGTAACACGCATACAAAAAACATTCCCTTCGA
Source organism: Dioctria linearis (assembly GCA_963930735.1). Lineage (NCBI taxonomy): Eukaryota > Metazoa > Arthropoda > Insecta > Diptera > Asilidae > Dioctria > Dioctria linearis. The sequence goes on along the minus strand of OZ005740.1, from coordinate 289,871,997 downwards.
ACATTCAAATGCCTGTTGAATATACCTACTTAGAATTAATGCAAACTAAAATAATCTACTCGTAGTTGCAAAATTTACTGAAAGATGAAAATTGTAAAAGGAAATTACATAAAAAAACATTTGAACAATTAACATTTGACAAATTAAAATGTCAATTGAAAATCAAAAATTAAATTTAAGATGCCAAAAGCAAATATCGAAAAAACAAATAATGAAATTATTTAATTAGCTTTTCCTTTTCCATATTGATATATATATTACACATGGCCTAATTAAATGCAGAAATTTCGATTCCATTAAGCTTACCACCATTGAAGAGCTGAAATACGACAGTATTTATTGAGAGTCCAATACCTGACCACATTTTGGCGAAACGCTGACTCTAAACCTCCTAAATCTACAGAAGTCAATGTATTCAACATAAAACTTGTCATTTTTATATTCCAAATAATTTCTTTTATTAATTTTCCCAAAGAAATCTATTCAACTTCCAATTCAATAGCGGAGCTGTATAATAGTTGATTTTTTCTTCCAGTATTTTATCAAGAATACCCTCAAATTGGAGCCAGATAACTCAATTTTGTTCAGGAGCTTTTCTGTAGATCCTGAGATTCTCTATAAAAAAAGAATACGACAAAATCGTGCTATCTCACTGCTCAAATCGGTCCAGTTCCTAATGAGCAACCGAGTTATCGTATAAAAAATTAATATCATGTGGTGCGGTAATTAAACTAGATCATATAAAAATTACAGCCGTAGTAAAATAATTTTATATGTTTAACGAAGAAATTGTCTGGGAACAGTGAATTTATATATTGCTCGATGTTTATGAAAACAGATGAAAAAAACAAAAGCGAATCATTTTGAAAACAGCTTTTTTTACCTGTGGAATGAGATACTGTAAGGAAATGTACATATATAAAAAAAAACTAGCCAAACTAAAGTAATTTTTCGAAAACGTTGCTACCTTTTAGACTATAAGTATTTTATAGGCTTTTTCATGAGCTACAGTCTACCAAATAATATGTTCTGTTGGGCCACAGGACAACAGAAACAGACAACAGAAAATAATACGAATAATATTATGTGATTTCTATGAAAGAAATGCAGAGATCTTTACTACAACTTTGATATAGTTAGGTAAAAAAAAAAGGTACTTTGACTAAACACGTCGGAAGTACAACAGTTTGTAATATAGGAACGAATTTTGACAACGATGGACTTTTTGAAAAAAGTTTCTTATGAAAATAGAAAACAATTTTACATAAACGCGACAAATTCGTTGGATTAGTTCATCAAATACAGCAAATAATATCAGCTTATATTGTAGAAATAAACAATAAAAAAAGGCTGTGTGATTTTTTTTGATACTTTTCGCAAATAGGGCACACCTGCACCATTGTTATTTTTCTTCTTCCAATGATGCGTAGAATCTCTGGGAAATTGTATTTACTTGAACTAACTGGGCAGTCTTCATTTTTATCTTAATTTTGACAACCATATACACTGGGGAATAACTCGTTATAGGTACACCTTAAATATGTATTTTACCTCAAAAACCGGGAGGTACATAAGGAAAAAATTTTTATTTCTATGTCCAGTGGGAATCTTAATCATTAACAGAACTTTCTTGATTCATTTATTCGATTATAACTTTGGAAAGTATATGGATTCCGCATAGGAGCATACAGTAGAGCGCAATAATAAAAATGCTCCATTCAACCAAAAAACCAGGATTGGAAGATAATTGTCGTTTTTTAAAGAGAATTTTTGTAAATTCCAGAGCCGCCCATAACTTGTAGCTTAAAAATTCAAAATTGTAACTCGACTTTAGTCTTATACACATGTGTATGGGGATCAACCACATTTTAGAAAGTAAAAGAATGAAACTGTTAAAAGCCTACCTTTTGTATTTAAATTTTATTTATATTAGTTTGTAAAACTGAACTGAATAACACTTTTTTCTCGCAAAAGTGATAAAGTCCTAGACATCTAGATACATTTACAAATAATCTTCTTTTTACATTGAAAATTCCAGATTTATCATAGACAGTCGTTCGAAATCAATTTAAGAAAATTTACCATTTCACGTCTAAGGACTAAAATTTATTAAAATTAATTTCAATAAATTTCGCAAATTGCATGAAAAGTATTAAAAAATCGAGATTTCGACCTAGTGATCAGAGAGGTCTCATCAATATGATTATCTCTTGAACTTTAAAGATAGGCAGTCAGAGGTAGGGAGCCATACTGATGAGATCTCTCTGATCACTGTGTCAAAAAGCTCAATTTTCCCTAAATATAAAAAAAAGAACTAACTAAACACCTCAAATTGCCAAAATTTTTCATTTAGGAGGAGTCAGTACGTAGCAAAAGTTTCAATTTAGATACCAGCGAGCCTGTAGCCTGTATACGTTGTAGTAGTGAGAAAATTCATATAGAATTAGCCTAGACAGGCCTAGACAGGCCACATTAGAGACATCTAGCGTAACAGACAAAACCCAACATGCGACAAAATTATGCAATTTCAGATGAAAAATGAATATATGCAGTTCAAATAAATTGAACATTTTTAAAGACAATTAACTTTCCTAAAATTTTTATTGCACACAATTATTGAACATACCATTTTGCTTTGTATTTCAACAAGTTTCAACGAAATATTCAAATTTCTCATCGGTGAAGTATCGGGAGAAACAACAAGTACTAATAGAGCCAAATAATTAAAAAAAACGCAACTAAAAATGAAAAAAACTCGACGTTATTCACAAGATCTAGGCTTAATATTTCTAAAATTTCACAATCTAAGGAAATTATAATACTTACTAACAGGAATTTGATTTAAAAAAAAACTTCAATTTTTACAGTTTTTTGGAAGTTTCAGAACTAATATCTCTATTCCAATATATTTTTGTTATTTTTCTCGACGTTATTCACTAGGCCTCTTATCGTTATCCTTGACTTAAGCTATAAATCATTATTTTGCTAAAAGTTTGCCAGAAACTCGCATTAAAAAATGTATGAAACTTGCAAATTTTGGTACTGACTCCTCTTAATTCTTTGTACTTTTTTAAGCATATTTCCATACATTTAGTTCAGAATACACTCTGAAATACTTGCATGTCGATTTTGTACATATACATATATTACCCTTTACTTGAGGCTTGGGAAAAATATCTTATTTGTATTCTTACAGAATTGTCATCAAATTTTCTCATTACCCATGAAATATATTTTACAATATTACATTTGCTCAAATTATTTGTTATTAGTAGTCTCTATATTGAACCCCAGGTACTCCTTTTTTTGTGGTATATATCATAGGAATAAATAGTCATTATCCTATATCAGCTTACACTCCGCGACAAAATGATGACCCACCCATAAATTTTACCTGCTTCTTGAAAAAGAGGTTGAATAGACAATCTTTGAAAAATTCTATGTAGTAGGTACATATATATGATTGTTTTTTTCTTTGAAATTAATTTTCAGTTTCTATCTGGTGTTTTTCAGGAAAATAATGCAACAAAATGGTGACCCCGATAGCAGTAATGTTCGAAGAATGGTAAAAAAAAATGGGCAGTTCTTTTTTTAAAAAATGTTTATTACTTTCTAATAATGGGTGCGGAGCTCCCTCTTACTTCTATTAACTCTTCCATTAATTTTGGAGATTTAAATGTTAAGTATTTTCTAGGAATAAATTTCAAACCTCCTGCACAGCTTTTTTCAATTCATTTATGTTTGAGAATTGCCCGTTTCCTTGATAAACTATTCTTCTAAGATGACCACAAACATTGTCCTTAAAATTAAGACCTCGAGACTTTGAAGGCTATTGTAGAAACTCTATATCATTTTCTTGAAGATAATCTTTCACTCTCTCGACGGTATGAACTGCAGCTTTATTTTGTTGGAAAATTAAGTTTTTGCCTACTATCGAGTTTCTTTGACTACTGAGTTCTTCGCAGGTTAGTTGTACATAAAAATTGCTGTCCATTTTTCCAGAAATGAATCGTAAATTCATCTTCCCTTCCTATTTGTGGCCAAATCATTATTCCTCCTCCTCGTATTAGTTGCGCCTTCCGAAACAGCCCCGTTTTTCTTAAATCGTGGAAATAATACGACCACCCATCTGGTCCTTCCAAATTAAACCTTTTTTCCATCTTTTCTTCCACCTGAGGTATTCAGTTACAAACCTTAAATGTTCGTCTTTATGTTTTGCCATTAAAGGTGGCTATCTTTACGGGTTTTTTCATTGGATGTTTTTACTTTTCTGTAAAATTTGGTTGCAATTTTTCTACCTGTAAACGTACTGTTTGACAAAACTCTCAGAATTGCTCGATCTTCTCTTGAGGTTACAGCACGAGGACGACGAGAACCGTATTTTTCGGGATTTTTCAACAAATTTGCAATCACTCGACGACTTCTTTTCAAAATTCTAGCGATATGAGAAAAACTTTGCTTTTCTTTTAGTAAATTTAAAAGAATTTTTATTTCTGTCTCGTTTAATTACTTTCCACTGCCCATTATTACTCTCGGTGATATACTGACTTTCAAAAATATACAGGTAATTCATTTCATAACGAGTGCTCTATTTATATCATATTTCTAGAGACAAGACGAGAAGAAGTGTCCTTTATATTTACCCTTCTCCGAACATAACTGCTACCTAGGTCATCATTTTCTCATAACGTTTTTGTAGAAAACCCCAGATAGTAACTCAAAATTAATTTCAAAGAAAAAACAATCAAAGAGATAGGAGAAATTTATGGGTGGGTCATCAATTTGTCGCGGAGTGTAACTATGACATTGCTACGTGAAATTCCTGACGAACCCAGGCATTTTATTGATGTACTTTAGATTTTTTGCTTAGTTTGGCTTAAGTGGAATAAAATAATGCTATTTAGATAGACAACATTATTTCAGAACCAATACATTTTTATAAAATACTAATAAACAATATTATAACTAAACTAAAATAAATTCTATTCTTAAACCTCAAAGTATGTGTGTGTACTACAAAAGGATTCCAGGCAACAAATATTTCTTTTTCGTATTAATTTGACACTCAAAAGCAGCCGTATGTAATTCAACACGTCTCGAAAGGATAAAAACTCAAATAACAGAGAGAACAAAGAAAAATTATATGCCTATATTGGAGTTTTTTAATAAGATAGGAAGATGGGGTCCTCAAACTTCCTCACGTTGGTCGTAGTTAAAGGGTTAACACGGCATAATCTTTGCCAGATGGTCTTTGTTCAAAATTAAATAGACCTTATAAAATGTATCAACAGGTGCAGAATAATCTGAAATAAGGGAACAGGACGGTTCCCGATAAACGTAGAAAGCCTTGAAAGATGTGGCGAGGTTATTTATGCATTATAGTATATGATAAATGTTCGGTGAAAGGTCAAATTTTGCTGATTGGTGGGAAAATGCTCGGAGCTATGGACAATGGAGAGTAGACGTATTGAAGGAAAAATTTAGCCAGATATATCATTTCTTACCCGATTTTCAAAATATGATACATTTACATTACACTAGGTAAGAGTCCAATACTGAATCTTGTGTATAATGTACATAATACCTCACTTAGGCGAATACTAATACAATACCAGTTATATCTATGTATGCTGCATATAAAATAATTTGAGAATATAATATATTTTAGTATTTCTATTTTCATTTTATTTTTTATGTATATTTACGACTATTTATGTATCAAACCAAATATCACGACGAATAGTACATGCATATGGGACCTTAATCACCACAAAATTTCAACAAAACAATATAAATAGAAGCAACTTTTTATTGAACAATTAAAATTTTATATTTCGGCTTTTGGGATATTATTTTTGACCTACCTACATTTAATTCATTTATTGATCATTACATTACAGAGTTCAATAATACAACAACATAATATTCAAATTGCGCTATTTAAATATGCAAATATTGAGCAAAAAGGGAAAGAGATCTTGAAACATGTACACATAAATACATGAGCTTTCTCTTGAGCATATTTAACTAAGCTTGAATAATTTATGAGTTCGTTATATTGTTTCTTTTTACACGACGCTTTAAAGATGATAATGAAATTTAAAAATTCCCAAAGAAATTGCACTACTTATGTACAATGAAAATAAAATCTTCGTTGAATTAACTGAAACAAACATTACGCAAAAATAATTTATATTACAAAGTCTAATTTCCATAATAGTTGCCCAGAAGCCGAAGAGTCTTTAATAGACCCACATTTAAAAGAAATATACATAGAAAACATAAATTATGAAATAATACTTTCATTTCATTTAATTTAGAAATAATTTACTTTTAAAACCTAACGCCCAAGTAACATCTGTATGTCTTTCAAAATTGGTCCTTGAGGAATTTCCATTCCCAACTTGAAAACAGTTGAAATTTGTTGGCTTCCAGAGCCATAATTGAGAATATGTATGTTTTGATAAGGCCATAGTTCTATGGATTGTTTATGATACATACATAATAAAATTATCAAATAATCACCAATATAAAATGTTTACATACCGCTATTTATATTTGCAAATCCAAGTAGTGTTAATGCCAATATCCTTAACAAGTTGTTGCATATCCTTGAGAAGGGTAGTTTCCTTACACAGCCGAACATAATTTCGATTTTTTTTCTTTAGTTTCAATCACTGACACCTTTAAATTTAATTTTCCCCTGTAAACACTTTTTAACCCTACACATTGAAGTAAATGTGAATACCGAACATTATTATTATTAAGATTATTTTCTAATTAAATCAAATAACTACAACAGTATTCACAGCAATCATTAGTAAGAGTATACAATTAATATCGCAAATGTCGAAAAAACATCTCACTGATAACAACTGCACTTACCGATTCCTTCACCATAATGATAAGCAGGTGTCACAAGATCATTTCTCTCTACACTTCGATTTTAATAAAAGTAAACACATGTATAGCGAAAATTAATACACCGCGAATGTTACTAAGTGTTAAGGTTAATTTTTCATCGAAATTTACACAATTTCACTACTTATTTAGGAGCACTTTAAAAATTTCCCATTTTCAGCTTCGTAAAAATTTTATAAATGCGAACACTACCTAAGACCAAGATTAGAGCTCTTAAATGAAATAATTAAGGGGCACCAAACAACGAATCCTGCTGCAACTGTGGTAAGTCGAACAAATCTTGAACAGATTGCGCTTTCTTGGCATATTGTATAAGTTTCCTTCAACACCCTTCTTCTGATACTTTTGAAATTTTCATATTGCCTCTGTTCGACTTACGTATATTTTGTGTCATTTCAAAATCCTTTTTATTAGAAAACTTGTATAGGCGTACTAATAATATGGATAGAACACACGTTACACCCGGTCCTTACATGGTCCATAGGAGACTGAGGCAAAGTCTAATAAAAATATTTTCTCGGGGGAAAGTACCACAAAAACTACAATTTTTGACGATGGCTGACTATATGTTGGCTACGATTGCAAAGCTTTCTGAACTTTTTCAGTTACGAGAATTATTTGGATGCTGTGAGTGGAGCTCTCCAGCTTCAGATTCATCCAGCAGCTCTTAACACATTGAGCTTTTTTACTCTTGACAGTGTACTGTACGGCGCTAACTACTCTGCAATTCTGTAGATACTGCTCTCGTTTTAAAATCAAAAAGAATTTTCACTTTTCTCTGAATTTTTGGATACCTAAATTAAGCTTTTCGAAGGTAAACTTGACTTCAGCGATCTCGAGGAAATGTTTACTGGGGTATGTTGTTAATCATCCTCTTATATTTGACCTCGTTGTTTTCAGGAATGAGATTTTTGTTAGTGGTACCTACTCGTGTGTTAGGATAGAGAAAAACCTTACACGAACAAACTATTGAGAAGGACACATTGATTTATTGCAGGTGAATAGGTATAGCTCTGATTTGCACAAGTACATCCTCTATCAAGACTGGAGTGCTGACAGTCAAAAATTAAAGTTGATGTCTGTTGTTTTACCATCAGTTCTGTTTATAACAGTTTAAAATGTAAATGAATACAGTATGAAGTGCCGAAGGGAAACAAATGAATGAGCTCTGAGGGTATAGCAAGTAATTGTTCTAAGTAAAATTTTCTACTTTACAAATATATCTGTAAAACACCTGTACAGGGTGATTTTGAATTACTGGTTATAAATAAAACCAGGAGATGGGTTGACGTGTTTAACAAAAAGATGTTTAGCATCGTGGGGGGGGGGGGGGGTTGGATTTATAAGGTGATTAAGAATATATCCAAGGTTTTCCTAAAACACCTATAACTTTCTTGTTATACAATTGTCTAAGTTAACTTATGAGGGTAGGTAGGGGTAGGGGTAGGTAGGGGTAGGGGTAGGTAGGGGGTTTAATATTTTTAGTACTTCTTCCACTTTAAACCCTGTAATTTTCTTGATATACACCCTATTCCCGATTTTTTCAAATTTTAACGATTTTCCCGCCAAAATGAATAATAACTATGCAGTTTAATTACAAGATTTAGAAACCCCGGAATGTTGAATAAGCATATGTACCTCTCAGTTTACCTTGTCGAGCGGTGACGTTGTAAAAAGGGATGAACATATTTATAGCGCAATACTGACGAATAGATATGGCTGTACGATATAATGGATGCGATGATAATTTCCTCAAATCCTGGTGATTTCTTTATTTGAGCGATGGACTCCTGCCATAAGCAAGATTCCCAAATAGGCAATGGTTTCCATATTTGCGGTCGATCCGCAAGGAAATCAATATTCCATTTGGCGCACCTCCTTTCAGCCCGTCTACTCATCTCCCGTAATAACACTGCACATCTGCGAAAAATGCTTTGAAATGTTTCGTCGATTCCGAGCGTTTTTGTGTTAGGAGCGGGTAGAGGCCTTGAAGTTTAGCGCAGAACATTATGAGTGTATGTTTGAGTTGTGGTGAAGGATCGTTATTCCAAATAGTTGAAACTTTAATATATCTGCTTCATGATTAAAACACGAAGTCTCGTTCTCGTCTTCTTCAGCCTCACTTTCGCTGTCGGTCTACATTATCTCCACTTAAAAAACTTCAATTTCGCTCCTCCGAATAACCATCATCGACGGCTTGGACAGCTTGTTGATCTCCGGTTGTGCCAGGTGCACTTGGGCTTACTTCATAGACATCCACAACAGCAAAGTCATCTCCCTCTTCCTCGCCGTTCTATACCATTGCGGTTCTCCGCTTGATAATCTGTAACATAATACGAAATGAAGATTTAAGTCCGTAAAATAAAAAATGTATAAAATAACATCGAAATAACACTACATACCTTGAAATTGATGCTTGGTCAAAAATCCACCTCTCGGAATTTTTGCTAGATTGCTCATTTTGCTTTGCTATAATTTCTTAAGCTCTTTTCACTACGACTTCTCAAAATAATGGCACTTAACTTACACCATAGTGCATCAGATACACGATAGGACATGATTTTACCTACCATACAAAATGTACGACAAACTCATGGGTGATGTAGGTGTTGATTCAGTAGGTACAATAATATTCGACAATTTTTCATACATATCCAAAATAACGAATTACGTTAAATTTGGCAACCAACTATGTTCAAAACATAATTTTTGAAGATGTCGGGGACACCCAGGCATAAATGAAAAAAATGTTACCTGGAGAGGCTACCAAACATGTGAAAACTCACCGGTGATGTAGGTGTTGACACATAGGTTAAGCAAATCCTTCTCGGCTTTAGATCAGATTTCAAATTGTGAGTAACAGCCAAATTCTCTTCACTCAAGATTTTTAAAAGCGCGCTTCAAAACTATTTCTAGAAGGATTATATCGCACGTATCAGTGTTTTAGTTATTCAATTAACGAAACATTTCCACACATTTTCTTCTACATATACAGTGTTCATTATCATCTGATGAATTTCCACTTTAACAGCAATATTGCACTTGCACTTTATTGGTTTTGCGGCGAAATTGGTTTTCAAATATGCTATCACACTCTTTTTGTTTATTCGGCGTAAATGCTAATTTTAAACATTATTTCAATATATTACCGACTTTTAACGAACCGAGATTTTCGCACAATTTACACCACGTACTCTGAATCTTTCAATACGAGCGTCACGTTAAACTGGCGTAAATGACTGACGCACGCACTCGTCTCATTTGCCTGGAATTTGGATCGCTTACTTTCTCACTTTTAAATTTTCATTTCATACCATCAGTTTTGTATGGTTATCTTAATGGACGAAAATCTGATGCACCGATAAAAAGTTCTGTTGGGTATAACATTGGCGAAATTGGAGGGATATGTATTTACTATATTTGCAAGGATAGGCCAGGACTGATGTTCCGAATTCCGATCACTGAAATGTATAACATAGACCGCTGACACTGCTGAAATTGCTTACATTATCATGGGATCACTTTACCATAATTTTCTCATTTTGATTTAACGACTTTATTACGGTGAAATTCAGATAATAACTTCTATACGAAATCCGCCATAGTCCAGTTTCAGTTAGTGCATTTTCCAAATGAATATATAGAATAGAAATAGACGACACTAAAAAATTTGTAATTTTTTCTCTGACCTTGTTCTGTCGATTATCTCAAAACTCTGATTTTTGAACTGCAGCCGGTGAGCGACATGTCAGTGGCTCCGATCTATTGGCAAACCATCAATGTTAAAGTTTCCTGCAAATTTATCTAATATCACATTAGAATGCAAAATCTGCTCTAAGCTCTCTTTAAGCCAATGTACCAAAATCGCTGCTTACGATTTGTTGAATATCCGCTCCTTTATTCTAGGCATATATAAGTGTGTACTTGCATCTTTTGGTACTAGATAATCACGTTCATATTTAGACAACAATTTAAGCAATTCATTTAATGCAATCTGCTTAATTTTGTTACGTAGCTAGCGCCCAATTTCGTATTTCGTAGCATTTGGTCTTCAAGAGTGTCAGGCTCTTGGAGATAATCGATATTGTTGAAATCATTACTGATTGTGAGTTTTGCAATGAAATAAATTCATAGCGATTGTAGTCAATTTGAAATTGACTGAGTTTTCCGCAAATTCCGCACCTCGAGAATTGAGTGGAAAAAAAACTATTACAATCGAAAATCTTTTAAAAAAAGAAAATTTCTATACAACGCCTGCTTTTGCATAGAAATTTTTTCCTTTTTCTAAACGATTTTTCCATTACAAGAGTTTTTTTCCATTCATTACTGATTGTGTTAGAGCAATTTACTTCGTAATCCTAAAAAACAAAAAAACGCTATTCGGCAAAAAATACAATCTCTATTAATTGATTCAATTGAAGATTCTATTAATGATAAAATAATTGATGATTTCTGATCAGACAATGGGAAGGATTCTTTCGATGGAAACAGTTTAGGCAGAGCTTTTGCAATATTGACTATTCGCATGTAAATATAACTTATTTTTGTACAGAGCAATATATATGTTTAAATGGTCTTCACTTAGTACATAACTTATTTATTTTAAATTTTCGTTTGACAACTACATAAATAAAACCAGACCAAAAAAAATTAAATTTGACACTTTATATCCCCGCAAACGTAAAATAAAGCAACATCGCATCTAGAAATTAAGTATTGAATTAGTTGCAATAGAATTAGCACCGTGAGGATAACTTAACGTGCAACATCAGCACTGGGTCAGTTTTTGGTTAAGTTAACGACGTTGGTCTATCTGGCCTGTAGGAATGTGGTTGGTCGTTCGTGTGATTTGTCATATTTTAGGCGCACTCTGAACCATATATTTTTCAGATATACATATATATGCTGAAACTTCGTTCCAATTACCATTTGTTCAACTTTGGTTTCTTCAGATGCGCACGACTGTGATCCTCAAGAGCCCTGATCCTTCATATTTGAAGAAACAAAGTGTTCGAAGGAATTCACAGTTGTATATGTATATGTTTACATTGTTGGCTCCTTACCTTTACAAAGTCTACACTTATTAAATACCTTACATAACAAAAAAATTAAAAAAACTATTGATTACAAAAGACCCTTACAATTTTACGCTTAATAAATTTCAGCTTTGATAAATAATCGCATAATCATCTGCAGGCAAATTCATTCGAATTTGCTTATACATTTATTACTCAGCTGAAAGGCTTTGTTTCGAGAATCAGAGTCATTTGGTTAAGATACATATTTTTAAATAATTCTCTTAGGAAATGTATAAAAATTTGATTACAGTTTGGATGATAAGAAAGCAAGATTTATATTATCAGATGATCATTTTTCTCTATGGGTGCAGGGTCTATTCAAATAAAACTTTTTTCAGTTTTACATAAGAACACTGCAAACATTTTAGAACATGAAGACTAAGTTCGCATTATTATAGTATATTAGTGAGAAAGTTTGTTTCATGGCTTGGGAAGGTTTTCTTGTGGGATCTTAGTCAGCCCAATTTGAGAAGTCGATTCTAAGTTAAAGAGCGACATCAAATTTAGAAAACTACATACATGTATAGGCGTTCGAAGCCAAAACGATTATCTCCATAAAACAAAAAGTTGAAAAAAAATGATATAATAATATAGGTACATTAGCTATGTTCTTTTGGTGCCACTGCAGAACATAGGAGATTGCGAATAGAATTGACTTTTAGAGTGCATAGACGTAGAATTTTTTTTTAAACCATAGAGAGAATAATCTAGTTGCCATGACTTTATTTCTTTCATTTTGTTTGCAAATATTCAAATCATGGTAATTTGATCATTTTCTCTATACTTTCAAAACATTTTCTACTACTCTGCATCCTACAAGTCAATTCAATTCGCAATTTATTGTGTTCTGCAGTCCACAGCACGGAACCAAAAGAACACTGCTATTTTTTCCTATAAATATTTTTTTAATATAAATTCACATAAACATCAGTGATGTCAGATTATTCCATGGACTAACCGCCCAAATGAAGAAAAAAGATCAGGCAAAAGACGCCGATATGTTTGTTTTTAATAAGGGTGAATTTTTGATAAAGGGGTTTACTATTTGATTAGTTTTTAACGATTTAATCGATTGTAGATTGCATTATACTAGAAAAAATATATTCGTGCGATACTTTTCCTTACATAAAAATTACCGCCAGGTCAAAAAATTGGCGCTCCAGGTCCGAATTTTTGTTTTAAAAATTTATAAAAAAACAGAAATATTCAATTTATTAAAACTGCTTTCACTACAAAAAGTTGATAACTAAAAATGCAAAAAAATATTGTCAATTTAAAAAGTTATGAAAGAAATATTGAAACGTTTATAGTGACAGTCCATCCAACACCATACCAACAGCCAAAAATATTTCCGATTTGATCGGCTGTAAACATTACTGAAGGCACTTTCGCATCAAAAGCAATAACCGAAAATATGTAAACCGAAAAACCCAATTTATTCCACTTTAAAACAAGATTTTTGCTCTAATGATTTAAAATCATGGGAAATAGGATAAACTAAGAATTTTTCTGAGAAAATATTATATTTATCTCAGATTTTTTAGAAAACACAACTTTTATGTTTTATCGACCGAATTCTTCGGGCGAAAAGTTTTTCGTGCGACAAAACTGAATGGTTGTGTTTGTCTGTTCTTGTTTTTGATGTGAAAGTGCTTTGAATCTCACTGAAATTTTAATTTTGCTGTAAACTGAACAAATATTAAATATTACCTTAATTAAATTTCAAACTTTTTATATTTAGTTAGAATGACATATCCAAGAATCATTTAATGTGAATAAAACACATTTTCCATATTTTTCATATTTAGATTTTTAAATAAATCTTGTTATATCCACCACCAGCTTTTGGCGATCTGAGTTCACTGTAGTCTGGATAGCAGGCCGTTCAGAGCTGCATTGCTGTCCTGATGAGATCGTCCTGCACTGCTGATCGAAACATGCAGTATACTCTCAAAATTTCTTTGCGAAATTTTGATTTTCGGCTATATAGCGAGTAACTGATCAGCACCTCGGTACTTGTCTTTTAAACATTGCGCGCAGTAGACGGAAAATTGGCTGTATACTTGTATATTATACTGGTCTCGAAATACTTAACCCCCCTCTTTTGTAGAAATATAGCCCAATTTGCGGAAATGCGCCCAATCTATCATCACTGATAAACACAATGAATTATTGCAAAAGCAACTTTGATCTAAAGACTTATAAAATGTATGAGATAGAATAACCATGGAGTAATAGTTATTATTATTACAAGCATGACTAATAGAGTTCATCAATTTAGCAAAGAAAAAAATAATTATAACCTCAAATTCAGTATTCAAATTATTTTTTTTTATTACACGAAAATTTCATCATCATACATTTTTATACCCTAGATGAAATCATAGGGTAGGTATACTAAATTTGTCTTTCCGTTTGTAACACATAGAAATAATAATAGAAGAGCAAAATGGATTATACACCCATGAATAAAATTAAAAGTTATTTTTATTTTTGCATGTCAGTCCGTCCGTCCATCCGCACAATAACTTGAGGACGCATGTAACTACACAGCTGAAATTTTGCATATGATCTTTATGGCTGAGTCGTTTTTTCTAAATTGGACTGCTCGGCGCACAATTCGCGAGATGGGGCGGGGCGTTAAGATTTTTGAACAAATCCCAAATTGATTAATAGAATATATTTGAACACCTAAGGCAACAAAACAACGTTTTCTAATTTTGAAATTTGTCCCCCAATTTTTATTGAAAATGGTTTAAAAATGAAAATTCAATGATTTTCTCTGGTTTGTGGAGCGGGACTGCCACAAATTTCAACTAAATTAAATAAACTTTTAACGTAAGCTTTTTGAAGTTAATAAGCAGAAAACAACGATTTCCGATTTTTAAAATTCTACTTATTTTTATGAAAATTTGATGCTGGGGGGGGGGGGTGGCATATGTGTCCCAAGTCCAATCGGAGTTGGAAAAATAGAACTCCAAAGTCGCGCCCTCAGTCCATCTGAGCAGTTAAGAACCCTTTTTTGAAGACATTAAATTTCAAGTTTCATTTGCTAAAATCTCGACATGGACCATAAGGCCACTCTACTTCTTAAAAAAATCATATATAGTTTCCTGTTCATGCTAAAATAGGGAAATATAGCTCCGATAGGCTGTCTAACAAAAAAAAAAAATCTTAAGAATATATGCGAAAAAGGATATCAAGAATAAGGATTTTATCTGTTATCCTTGAATATTCCGGAAGACGGGCTTTTGATTTTATTCATTTTTGTCTTTTTTCTACCTTATATCATCCACTAAGCCATATTAAAATTTCAATATAAAATCGTAACGGGATCAGGAATTCAAAAATCATGCCTCACAAATCATGTTCGTTCATAATAAATTCTTGAAAATTTCATGGAATTTAGGAAGCAATTATCTGTGAAAGTGGTACGAGTTAAAGAAAAAACTGAAACTCTGGTGCGGACCGGTCCCGTTCGTCCGCCTCCACGTTGCGCAATATCTCGCTTTTTTAGTTCCTTGCCAAGATTTTCTCTTAAGGGACCACCTCGCTTCATATTCGCCTTCTATAATAAAATAAGAATGTTGCCGATTTCAGTCATAATTCTTTAAACTTAACGAAACTTCCTTACCTTATGGTTATTTTGGATACGTTTGTTAAATTTAAAGGGCGCGTTCGCCACACTTAAGTAACTTTACTTACGAATTATTGCGTTTACTTATACCAAATTTACTCGCCAAATTTGAATTTAACATAATTTAAGTATCACGGAAGGATGATGTTTTATAGTTTTCTTGCCAGAAGGGTTAATTGAAAAGGCTTAGGAAAAAAAAGATGTTATCTTATCTATTCCTACTGAAGTTGTATGTACATAATGTGGGGAAGAGTCCTGTATCTTGGTCCGAATGTGCCTTCAATCAAGCGCTCAATTTCATGTGTGGACGCGTTTCTTAATTCTTACCTGGCTTTTGATTTACCATTTTTAGAGTACATAAATCTAATAGGTTTGAACGTAGTATGGCAACGGCTGAGTATGGCCGTGAATATTCACGCGTGCAGCTGTGTTCTTCATATTGCAGTTTTTATTACCGCAAATTTTCGAGATCTTCAGACGTAAAAAGCTGCGTTTATTTGTGTGTGTACTAGTTTTAAATATAGCTAAACTTCTTATCTTTTATACCTACACAGATTGTGCTAAGAATTATACATATTTCAAAATTTGCTAATTTTTATACATTAGATGAAATCTGAAAGGTATACTAAGTTTGTAACACCTCGAAATAATGATGTTAGTGCAAAACAGATTGAACACTCATTCATAAAATTAAAAGTTATTTTGATTTTTCCATGTCCGTCTGTCTGTTCGTCCGTCCGTCTGTCTGTCCCACCTGACGATAACTCGAGAACGCGTGTACTTAGAGAGCTGAAATTTTGCACATGGGCTTTTAAAAAAAAAGTAAACTTAAGTTCAAAAATGGGACAAATCGGGTAACTCCTTCGTACGGTTGTCGCACAATAATTTCGGATTTCACTACATATTTGAACACTACCTGAATGCGTCAATATAGAGAGTTGAAATTGTATTCATAGCATTTTCATAAAAATAGTAAATACATGTTTAAAATTGGACTAAATCGGGCAACCCTTT